>SNQJ01S0109341.1:66162-82728 GCA_010110895.2 Picea sitchensis
GGTAAATTAAATATACAAACTGGGTGGGGGCATATAATATTAGACTTGAAAACAATGGCTTGGAAGTAATGGGCCTTTCTTCCCTCCCTATTTCTACTTTTTCCATTTTCTATTATCCCTTTTGTTTTCTAATTCATCTGCTTTGTGTGTTTTCTGAAAATGCCTTGGTGTGTCGGTTGGTGAACTAATGGTTTCACATATGTGTTCGTGCTTTTACCTTATTCCATAGTTACCCACTTTCTTGATTGCAGGTGCGAGGTTGGAAGGTTGAACATTGCTCCCCTGGCTTCCGGGGGTCCGCGATATACAAATTGGCCATGGTGTCCCACACTGATGCCCTCTTTACTGTTAAACATTTATCCAATTAAAATAATCATATGCATACAATTTTACGGTTATTTAGTCCTTTTGATGGACAATATACAATGCATATTCTTGTTTAGTCCCGATGTTCATCTGCACATGCTTGCATCAGAAAAAGTTGGACTAGTGACATGGGCATGAACATATAGTCATCCCATACATTAGCAAAGCGACAAGGCCAAAGGCAAAGATGCATATGCTATGCTCTTACTATGTTTACTAAACAAATATCATCAGGTATATATTCATCTATGGCATGTTGGATATGTTGATGTCATCTGCAATACATGGTTTGCAGCTTGCAAGAAGTATCAACAAGTGCAAGCGAGATGTCAAATGTACTGCATGCTTCACAAACTAAGAGGTGTGGTTGAAAAACTCTATCTCCATAGTTCATCAAAGCTATGTGTGTACTTGTATATTTATGCCAGTGAAAGAAGAATAACAAAAAAAAAAAAACACCACCATTGACTTTAGTTTTCCTGTTCAAAAAATTGTCACCGGGTCTAGAGTTGTGACATCCAAAGTACTGTCAATAGAGGGCTTGAACAGCCACCAAACTAGACAACTGTTCATTGGGGACATAATGGTTATCTATAGAACCTACTTGGACAAGGAAAATAAAAGTAGATCCATTATGTGTGCTGACATGACAAACAAGGAGGCCATGATGATAGTGACACTGATTGTTCCTCCACAACATGTCCAGAAACATGCAGAAAATATATTTCCGCGTAATGGGATATCCATTACAAATTTTAATATATTTCCCAAAATAGTATATGACCATGGTGATTGTGATCGCGTTATTTCTCTCAAAGAAACAAGCATTGTGGAAAAAATTCTGACTATTTTTTCAAAATATTGTTTTGTCCCAGACTCGACTATCAACCATCTTACACAAAGAACTGATATTTACCCAATGGGAACAATTGGTGCAATTGTCACACTGGTGAGAAAACATGGCTCACAACACATTCTCCATATAAAGGATGGAGAGTCAGACAACAACAAGGCAATGGTACCACTTTTCATATTCAGTTTTGTCCTTTACTTTCACATGTGCATGTATCTCGGATAAGTTACACACATATTGCATTGTTCCATGTTGCAGCTACAATTGTTCGATACGTATTCAGATTTATTTTTGTCAATGGAACAACAATTGCATAAAGGGAAGATTCCACTTATGTTGTTCAAAAATATAACAAAGAAAAGGGATGTTATAGAAAGGATCTTTCGTAAAACCCATGAAACGTTTGTAACAGAGTTGCAAGAAGATATAGTAGATGATCTGAGGAAACTAGCTAGCTTTACAACTTTTGTGCATATACATCCACAAAATCATCCTCACTTTTCTTATAGAAATAACCTTCAACAAATTTATGCGGCTTGTTTAATTTTTATTTTTTTTAAGGGAAGTGGGGGTGTGCAGTTGTGTATTATATTGTTCAATGTATTAATTCCTATGCTCTCATTCCCAGGTTGAAGGTGTTTTAGTTGCATCCAATGTGTACTCGGCCCCCTTTGAAGTTGTATGTGAAAAATGCAACTCCCTTGCTTCTGTCTCTGCTTTGATAGGTAATGATACGATTGATTGTCTACGATGCAGTGAAAAATGTCCATATATATATGGACATTGCATCAATGTTGTCATCCAAACCGTGGGCAAAAAAACCATGCATTGTACAGTTAGGCAACCTCTGTTACAAAATTTGCTTCCTAAGTTGGCAGACTTATCGTATGAAACGTATCTACATGAAAAGGAAAGAAGTGTCTACATGTTGCGAGAGCTTCAGATACATAGAAAATTCACCTTAAATGAGGACAATGCAATTTTTCATATCGGATGAAGAAGGNTTTGAAGTTGTATGTGAAAAATGCAACTCCCTTGCTTCTGTCTCTGCTTTGATAGGTAATGATACGATTGATTGTCTACGATGCAGTGAAAAATGTCCATATATATATGGACATTGCATCAATGTTGTCATCCAAACCGTGGGAAAAAAAACCATGCATTGTACAGTTAGGCAACCTCTGTTACAAAATTTGCTTCCTAAGTTGGCAGACTTATCGTATGAAACGTATCTACATGAAAAGGAAAGAAGTGTCTACATGTTGCGAGAGCTTCAGATACATAGAAAATTGGAAATATATATATATATATATATATATATATATATATACTCTCTCTGCTATATATATAGATATATCAAACTTTGGCAGGAAAAAAAAATACCTCGTAATATATACGTAATATTTGTTCAACATCCAGTTGAATGTTCATTGGACTTGGCTAGTTGGGATTATACGTGCTTAATATTAGCATGGAATCAAACCACTTCATCCCATGGCCCCGATTATTTTCGAGAACATATACTAGATGCAAGAGAAAAAAAAATGCGGTGGCTGACGTCTTTTTTCTTTGTATATATAAAATTGTTTGGTGCAAAGGTCGATGGGTCCTGCTCTATAAAACCTTTTGAGACTTGCTTGCGGCTTTGTTTGAGTTTGGTTGGTTCTTGGTTATGTGCTTCATCTCTCAATTTCTATACCATGAAACTCCAACTGTTCTTTGGAGTACACAGAACAATATAATTCAATTTTTCAGCCAGTTAGCTGCTTGAGATCAGCCTAATAATTTCTATATGGAGGCCCCGTAATGCAATTGTAGTATGTGGTTTGTTTTAGCAGATTTCCTTGATCAATGACTTTGGTCAAATTGTTTTCTTGGAATAATTTGAAATCAACTAATATATAGTGTGCGGAGTGAAATTGTGCCATTTTATGAACAAGAGGCCCTTAAAATTCAAATTGGTAAGTTGTTTTGACATTCTTTCTTAATCGATGAACTTGGTAAAAATTAATGTCACGGAATAATTTGAAATCAGCGAATATATACTGTGCGAAGTGAAATTGTGCTATCATATGAAAAAGAGGTCCTTAAAAATCAAATTGGTCCTTATTATTAACGGGTGATAAATTTAAAAAAAAAATAAAAATTCTTTCCTTCATTTTAAAAAAAATAAGTGATTTAATCCTTTAATAATTTAATGTAAATATGTACAATATCAATACTAATATTAATAATTTGGTATTTGAAAATATTTTTTAGATAAAGTTAGATATGATGACCATCCCTAAACAATTGCAATATTGAACCCACCAGAAGTGGAGTCTTGTCGATTTGTATGTTCTTGAACTACAAGTGCTTTTTGGAGGACACAAGACAATAGAAGTGTCATTTTAGCCAACAAGACCACAAAGTCCACTGTCAATTTTGTATATGGAGTGGAAGTCAGGTGCTTTTGGGACATGTAAATAATAGAGGCTCAATTTTTGTGTCTTCAGGGCCGGGAATACTGTGTCAAAAGTGCCTATGTATGGAATGAGGTTGTATATGCTATATAAATATCGTAATCCCATACTTTATAAAAGAATACTATAAATGTGTTGACCTGCATGGAATGATCTAGCTAAATAATGATATACATTTGTAGAATTGGAAAAAGAAGAAGAGGAAGAGCGAAAAAGAATTCTCATTAACCGTTGTGAATAATGAATAATTTACACATGATATACTATGTATAACTCAATGAGTTCGAATTGATGTGAACCAAGTAACCATAGTGGTGGGTATGAGTGATATGGACACACACCAACGATTACACGGGGTGAATTTCCACCTATTCTAGTCTCTCGAGGCGGGATGCAGAGTGAACTGCCACCTAGTCAAGTTAACTAGTCAACTAGTCTTGATTTAACTGACTGAACATAAAGTAATGAGGAGTTAAATCAGGGAGTCAAGGCTAATGCACCACTTTGGTGATGATGCCAAGGCAATTTCCAATTAGCATGGTGATCCCAATGTTTCATGGTGACAGTCCCAATGCAACATCTAAACTCCAACTCAACTAGTCCAAAGTGTGTGGTGAGAGAATATTCTCTAGGTGGAGATATTCTCTCCTAAAATATAGAGACTAGATAATGACTGGTGCTGACCCCAATCAAAAAATAAAAACCTTAGGAAAAGTAATCCCTAGGTGTGTGAAGTAACTCCAACACCCCTGTATCACTATGGTGAAAATAAGGAATTGGAGTCAGGCAATGAGGCCATGTTAGGTACCCAAGTAAGAATTACGAAAATAAAGTGAAGAAAGGGGAAAACCTCATGAAACCCCCTCAAGGTACAATGTATTGGCAAAGAAGAACTACGGTTGCTGGGAAGCTTGATGTCCTTCACTCTGAGAGACAACCTCGTGAGAATGGAATTTATGCTGGGTGAAGGTCTTGGTGAAATGTTTGTCATCTTTCTGGCCGAAGGAAAGAAGCGTAAGTCCAATGATCCCTCTGTGCACCAAGTCTAGAGATGTAGTGCATGTGGATCTCAATGTGCTTCATCGGCGCGCCTCTGGGCGGATCTCTGAGAACTTAATTACTCTGGTTGTCACACACTAGATGATGATCGGCCGATGAAGCCCAGTTATTAACTACTCAGTGAGAAAATGTTGTATACATAGCTGAATGGTTATGTTAAAGGTACAATGTATGTAAAAAAGAAGAACTACAGTTGCTAGGAAACAGTGTCCTTCACTCCAAGACAACCTCGTAGAGAATGGAATTTATGCTCAGTGAAGGTCTTGGTGAAAATGTTTGTCATCTTTTCTGCTGAAGGAAAGAACTGTAAGTCAATGATCCCCTCCTGTACCAAGTCTCAGATGTAGTGCATGTGGATCTCAATGTGCTTCATCCGCTGCCTCTGAACTGGATCTCTGCAGAACTTCAGAGTGCTCTGGTTGTCACACTAGATGACTATCAGCTGATGAAACTGAATGCCCAACTCAGTGAGAAAATGTTGTAGCCACATAGCCTAAATGGTTATGTTAACTACCCCTCTATACTCTGCCTCGGCTCCAGATAGAGCAATGGAAGCTTGCTTCTTGCTCAACCAACAGATAGGCCTGGAACTAAGACTGAGTGAGTAACTAGATGTGGACTTGCGATCAATGCTATCGCCATCCCAGTCAGAATCAGTAAAACTGGTGAGATATAATGTAGATTTTGCTGCATAATGAATCCCAAAGGTGATGGTGCCCTGTACATATCGAGGGATACGCTTTACAACTTTCCAATGTAGCTCATGTGGCTCCTACATGAACCTGGAAACTGTACCAACTGCATATGAGAGGTTTGGTCTGGAGTGTGTGAGACACAACAAGCTTCTTACTAGTTGTCTATATAGTGTGTTGTCAACCAATGGACTCTCCCCACCATCCTCAAGTTTGACTCCTGATAGGAAAGGAGTCAGAGTAGACTTGTAGTCTGTCATGTGAAATCTCTCAAGGAGATCTCATACATACTTGGCTTGAGATAGTTTGATGCTTGATGCATCCTGACTGATCTCAAGTCCAAGGAAGAAGTGTAGTGGACCCATGTCCATCATCAAAAACCTGTCATGAAGAATCCTCTTGACTGCAGCAATCGTTGAGGTCGAGCAACCAGTGATCAACAAATCATCGACATACAAAACTAAAAGTAGAAGTGAATCATTCATCCTGAGCATGTATACATTCAGGTATGATTTACAACGTACAAAGTTTTGTGACAATAGGCAGGAGTCTTTCTTGGCATACCATGCCCTCGAAGCCTTCTTGAGGCCATAAAGTGACTTCTTCAGTCGAAAAACCAAAGATGAGTCCTGCATAAATCCCTGGGGTTGCTCCATGTAGATATACTTAGAGAGATCACTGTGAAGAAATGCATTCTTCACATCCATCTAATGGACTTCCCATCCCTTGGTTGCCATAATGGCAAGTGCCAATCTTATGGAATCCATCTTCGCTACTGGAGTGAAGGTCTCATCATAGTCAATACCATGAACTTGTTGAACGCCTTTGGCGAAAAGTGTGGCTTTGTATCTCTGGACCTTTCCATCCACTACGCTCTTGGTCCTATAGACCCATCTACATCTGAAATTTTTTCTCCTAGACTGAAGGGGAACCAGATCCCAAGTTTGGTTCTCGAGGAGGGAGTTGTAATCCTCCTGCATGGTGGATTCCCAAAAGGGATTTCTAGAAGCCTCGCCATAAGACTTTGGATCTGAAGACTAAACTAAGAAAATATGCATGTAAGGGAATGGTTTAGTGGAAGTGAGTGCAATAGGAGGCTCTTCAAAATCAAATCGAATCCTTCTGGTATCGAATGGATCACCAACAACATCCCCTCCATCCTGAAGAGTAGTCTATGCCCACTTGGGCCTCTGCTCTGGCTCTGCAACTGCATCTGGATGCTCTGACTCTAAATATGAATCTAAATAATCTAATTCCTCTGAATCAGAACTCTCATCTAAATAATATTCGGCATGTGCATGCTCATCATCTCGGACAGGTGGAAGAGTGAAGGTGTCTGCATGCGACTTCTGAGGTACATGCGAGACACTTTCCTCAAATTGAACACTACACTAAATGATGATTCAACCTAAGGAAATATAAATAAGCCGATATCCCTTCACACCATTGGGGTATCCAACAAAAATGCACTCAGTGCTCTATGGATCAAGTGTCTTCCTCTTTTTAGAGGGAATCTGGGCCCATGCATTTGAGCCAAAAATGCGAAAGTGGGCCACTTCTGGTTTGAGGCTACTCCAAGCCTCGTACAGGGTATTATCCTTGAAATATCTATGAGGATATTTTCTTTGGATGTATGTTGCACAGTTAAGTGCTTCGGCCCATAGTCTTTGTGGTAGTGACTTTGCATGCAACATGCAAGATGCCATCTCCTTTAGAGATCTGTTTTTCTACTCGACAACTCTGTTTTTCTACGGAGTGTAGGGAACTGTATGATGCAACTGAATCCCTGCCTCATGGAAAATATTATGAATCTCATTATTCACATACTCTCCCCTGTTATCAGTTCAAAGGACTTTGATCTTCTTTCTGGACTGTGTCTCAACCAAAGCTTTGAAATCTTTGAGGTGTTGAAAGACCTCGGATTTTTGACTGAGAAAGTAGATCCAAGTAAAACGTGAGAAATCATCAACAAAGATGAGAACAAACCTCTCTTTGTTGATTGATGGATGCGGAAAAGGACCCATGAGGTCACTATGGATCAGATCTAAAGGTGTGGAAGCTTGCTGAGACTTTCCTTTGATGAATTTATGTTGAGAGTGTTTTCCGAGAACACATCCCTCACATACTCCCTTGGAGAAATGGATGTCTGGTAGAACATCAACAAATATGTTATTGCTAAGCTATTGCATGTATCTGAAATTCAAATGTCCAGACCTTTCGTTCCATATCCTACTACTTACATCATCATGAGTAAGCAGTAAAGAAAAATCAAGTTCAATGAATTTAGAAAATGTATACAATCTATATTGATGATTTACCTCACTGGTAGCAACCCAGGAGTTGGTTTTCATGTTGTATATGTCCACAACATTTGGTGTGAATACGATTTTCTTTTCGGTGCTGGAAGTTTTCATCTGATATACAGAGAGAAGGTTGATAAAAAGTTTGGGAACATGCATCACTCTCTCGAAGCTTCCATTGGTGAGTTCAATCCTTCCTTTGTCGGTGACTTTGATAGAAGTGGTGTCCCCCATCAGAATAGAAGGACCTTTGCATGAATCTAAAGAATAATATACTTCTTCTAAGGAAGCCATGTAATGTGATTCTCATGAATCTACGATCCAAGCATCAGGAGAGGAGTTGATGGCAATCAACACATGGCTAGAATTGCCTTTCTTAGAATTTGGATCTTCTGGCTTCTTCTTATTTGCACCCTTGGGGATATAATATCCAAGGTTGTTTTGCTGAATTATATGAGACATCAGATCTATTTTCTTTTGGATGCATGCAGATTTCGAATGGAATCCTTTGTGACAGTACATGCATTTATCTCTTTTTCTTTCCTTTTCTCCGTTGGATCTAGAGGCATTGGTGAAGAGTTTTGTGTACCCTTCCTTCTTCGTATGTGGATGAGATTTACTCTTATCTTTATCTTTATATTTGTGATATTTTTGGCTGACATAATGCATAGTGAGTGCATGCGCCCTTGGGCCTTTGATTGCGCCCATGTTGATGAGCTTGTTTTTCTCTTGTGTCAAGGATTCGATAAATTCCTCAAGAGAAGGAATCTTCCAGGTGGCTCCAGAGGTGAATCTGAAAGTGTGGAATGTGCATACAAATACAGAGAATTCAAGACCAATCTTGGAGAGAATGGTGAGAACCATTTGTTTCTCCTTCTTCAATTTATCAACCCCACAAGATTTAAGTTGCGAAAGTAAATCCTTGAATTTTGTAAAKAAATATTGGATATTCTTGAATCTTTTTGGATCCAATGTGAGCATCCCCACCTACARCATGTGTCCCATCATCTCATCCTATTTTCCAAAGAGCCCTTCCAAGATGCTYCAGGCTTCAATGGGAGACTTACAAGAAGATATATGAAAAAGGAGATCGGGTGAAATAAGACTACAAATTGTTCTGAGTGCCTCATCCATGTGATTTAAGTGCTTGGATTTTTCTATGGCTGATGTTGGTTCTGTATATGTATTCATGGTTAAACCTATACAACCCTCTGGATCAAATATTTATGGCTATTTTCTCCTTCCATGAAAAATAGTTGTAAGGTGTAAGAATGAATTCTTTTTGGAATTCCATCTTTCCACTGTCTTCAATCTTTTGTACCTGCAAAAAATTTTGGTGTAGATTTTTCTTAGTAGTCCGTCGGATCTAATACCATGTAAATGTGTTAAAATGCATAGAATAGATATAGATAAACAATGATACACACATTTGAAGAGAGAATTGGAAAAAGAAGAAGAAGGAGAGAAAGAATGGAAAGAATTCTCATTAACCGTTGTGAATAATGAATAATTTACACATGATATACCCTGTATAACTCAATGAGTTTGAATTGAGGTGAACCAAGTCACCACAGTGTTGTTCTAGAGTGATATAGACATGCACCATTAGTTACGGGAGTGAACTGCCACCTATTCTATTCTCTTAGGCAATTACGGGAGTGAACTGCCACTTAGTTGAGTTAACTAGTCAACTAGTCTTCAGTTAACTAACTGAACAGAAAGTAGTGAGGATTTAACTCAAGGAATCAAGGTTGATGTGCCACTTTAGTGATGATAACAAGGCAAGGTTGAATTAGCATGGTGATGATCCTAATGAAAAATCTAAACTCAACTCAACTAGTCAAACCGATGTGTGAACTGAAAGAGAATATTCTCTAGGTGGAATATTCTCTCCTAAAATATAGGAGACTAGATAATGACTAATTATGACTAATGAAAAAAAAAAAAACCTTAGGAAAAAGAAATCCTAGGTGTGTGTGAAGTAACTCCAACAAGTACATGTTTACGTCCATCTCTCAATTTGTATATCATGGAAGTCTGGGTGCTTTTTGTAGGACACAGAATAATAGAGGCTCAATTTTGAGCTTGCCAGGCCGAGAACCCGTGATCCAAAAAGTGCCTAAGTATGGAATGAGGGAACCACATATTCTCTATAAAATCCCATGTCAATACTTTATAAAAGTACATATTTACTACGTATTTCTCGTTTGTCGGAAAACTTTTATATCACTCGCTCGACCAAATTGTACAATTTTTCTACTCTAATTAAATTCTGCAATATCAATATTTAATATTAATAATTTAGTATTGAAAATAATGTTCTTAGATATGTTAGATAGTTGATAGCGACTACCATCGTAAACAATGGAAAACTTGAACCTGCAATCCCTCGAGTCCATCTGTAAATATGTATATCACGGAACTCTGAATGGCACTTGGAGGGCACAAAACAATGAAAGTGCAATGTTGATCCAACTAGCCCGCAGTTCCACTTGTCAATTTGTATATCGCGAAATTTTGGGTGCTATTTGTAGAGTGAAAAAAAATAGAGGCCCATTTTTCATCCTGAGAGCCCGCAATCCAAAAAAGTGCCTAAATATGCAATGGTGGATCCATACATGCTCTATAAAAATTTCATGTCCATATTTTATAATAGTACATACTTTGTATGTATTACTCATTTTTTGGAAAACTTGTAAGTACGGAAGTTGGTGGATTCACGACTTCATATTTCACTTACTTTTATATCACCAACCTGACCAAACGCTTCCTCGTTTGATATTGTAATAAACCAATATAAACTATCCCAAGTCAAATTGTGCTATGACATGAACATGAGGCCCTTAAAATTCAAATAGCTGACAAGTCTGCTCGTCAATTTGTATATCGTGGAAATGTGGGTGTTATTTGTAGGTCACGGAACAACAGAGGGACAATTTTGAACCCCCATGCCCGAGAACCCACCATCCAAGTAGTGGCCAAGTATGGAATGAGGGAGTCGTACATGCTCTATAAAATCTCATGTCCATATTTTTTAGAAATACATCTTTACTATATACTACTCATTTCCTTTGGATGTTGTTTAGAAGACACATAAGAATAGAACTGCAATGTTGAGCAACCTAGTCCACATCTTTGGCTGTTAATTTGTATATCACGAGATTTTGGGTCCTAACTGCAATGTTGAGCAACCTAGTCCACATCTTTGGCTGTTAATTTGTATATCAATTTAGATTTTAACCTATTTGTGGTGGATACGTGAGTAATAGAGGCCTAGCTTTGACTGCCTACATCGAGAACCCACAATCAAAAAGTGGCAAAGTATGGAAATGAGATCCTGCATGCCTATATAAAAACCTTCTATCCATACCTTGTAAGAGTTCATACTTTGTATGTACTACTCATTTTTCGTAAAAATTCTACCCTATGGAACTTTCTGAATTCACGACTTCAGGATTCAATTACTTTTAGATCACCAACCGACCCTAATTCTCACTTCTTAGTTTGATATTGTAAGAAACGAATGTAAATTGGCTCAAGTCCAATTGTTCCATTACATGAACACGAGGCCCTTTAAAATTGAAATATCCGGAAATACACTTAATATCAATTTGTATATTGTGGAACTCTAGGTGCTATTTGTAAGGAACAGAACAACAAAGGCCCAATTTTCAGCCCGCCATCCCGAAAACCCGCGATCCAAAATTCTAAGAACCCATGATCCAAATGCTGGACTGGCATGGAATGAGGGTTGCTTACATGCTCTATAAAACTTCATGTCCATACTTTATAAAAAGTACATATTTGGTGTTGTAAAAATTTCATGTCTATAGTTTATAATATTACATACTTAGTATGTTCCAGCCCAACCGACTACTTCTCCATTTGATATTGTAAGAAACAAATGTAAACTGGCCCAAGTCTAATTGTGCTATTACATCAACACAAGCCCCTTCAAATTGAAATAGTCCACAAATCCGCTTGTCAATTTGTATATCACGGAACTCTAGGTGCTATTTGTAGTGCATGAAACAACAAAGTCCCAATTTTGAGCCCGCTAGGTCGATAACTTGCGATCCAACTTGAGAACCTAAGATCCAAAAAGTGACCAAGTATGGAATGAGGGCTTCGTACATGCTCTATAAAATCTCATGCCCATACTTTATAAAATTACATATTTGGTATTCATAACTCATTTCACATATTCAGATTTCACTACTTTTATATCAACAGTGTGACCAACCAACCACTTCCCTGTTTCATATTGCAAACCTCCTTATCTAATTAAATTGTACAATATCAATATTTAATATAAATAATTTAGTATTCAAAAGAATGTCTTTAAATAATGTTCAATAGTTGATAGGGATTATCATCCATAGACAATCGTACGCTCGAGGCTGCTAGCCCTAGAGTCCGTATCTCAATTTGTATATCACATAACTATGAGTACTATTTGTATGAAACAAAACAAAAGGAGTGCAATTTTGAGCGAGCTACCTCGTAGGTCCGCTGGCCAATTTGTATATCGCAGAATTTTGAATGATATTTGTAGGCCACGGAACAATGGATGCCCAATTTAGAGCCCGCCAGTCCGAGAACCCGCGATCCAAAAAGTGCCTAAGTATGGAATATGGAATCCGTACATGATCTATAACATCTCATGTTCATACTTTATAGTACATATTTAGTGTGTATTACTCGTTTTCCTGAAAATTTCTAGTTTCTCTTTTGTCTCTGCTTTTCTTTTTTGAAACGTAGGTTCTTGCATAGGCAGATTTAACATTGCATTTTCATTGTTCCGTCGTCTGTGACTGGCACTCGGACTTTTGCGATTTACAAATTTTCAAACAAGCCCCCCTTCATCTCCTATTCGTTTGCTTTCTGTTTGGTTGGTCCTTTTTCCCAATGTCTCATGCTTTTATATACAGAACTCCAGGTTCAACAATTTACAAATTGCCCTCTCACCATTGCACTTTTGTTATTCCCCTATGCACAGACAACAACTGAAATTCCACGACATACAAATTGATGACCAATATCTATCACTGAGATGAAATATGACCATCGACCCTTCATGTCTTTTGAGTATATCTTCTAACCTTTTTCTTTTGGAACCCGCCCTACCACTTTCCATACTTGGGGATTTCCTGGAATCAGTTTCATGGGTTGGTCGGTGCTTCGCCACAATTCACCATCAAAGATACCTTCGTACTTGTTTCCATATATGCAATAATCAAGATATAATGCTAGTAGTTCATCCTGCATGAACCGTTAAGATTTTCATTAATGTCCAGAAGTCTGGTGAATATTTGTCATTACTATGAATTAAACTAAGATTTATGCACAAGTATGTTATCCTTTCCAAGTATTCATTTCAAACATGATGCAATATATTTATTGTGTGCTGGCTGGTTGACGCTTTTAAGAAATCTCTAATTCTCAATCTCTCTTCGTCGTCACCACTAACTTCGCATTTTTTTCTAATTATGCAATTAGTGAGTTGTGATAGTGACAACTCATTTCACACGAACCATGGAGATTTTCATTGATCAACAAAAGGCTCGAGGAGATATTCCATTGATACGGATTAAACCATAATTTGCAGAGGGTTATATTATCCCTCCCTGATTTTCATTTCAAACATCTTCTCGAGCAAAAAAAAAAATCTTGTTAACTTGTCACAGGAGTTCTGTCTAGAAACAGTAAACACATTGGGGCATAATGGCCAAAGGTTCCACTATTCCAGGGCATATTCTTACTACTCATCTCCCTCTTCCCAGGATGAAAAAAGGATATGGTCCCTTAGTACACAGAGAGATATATTTTAAGACAAAGAATTCCAAGGAAACCATGCCTGCTCAGAGAACCTGCCCAGTTGCATTCATGGTTGGGGCATAAGTTGATGTCATGAATTCTGAGCTAGAAGAAGATGATCTAATGGGTGATGATACGACAATGGATGATGGAAATGTAGAGACTCTTCCCACTCCTGTGCCCAAATTGAAATCAACCATAACAAACAAAACTTCCCATCTCGGTGATGGCGGTCCTGACAACACCAAAAGGAGTTTCAGAAAAGAAACCCATGATAAATGCAATAGCCACTCTACAGCACGAAAGTAGAAATTCAAGAGTTCCAAATTAGTCTGTTCTGGGTGGAAGACTTTCACTGTAAAGAAATCATGTGTTGATGCTCCCAGAGATATATTTCAAGATAAAAAAATATTGACTTATGGGACTAGTGTCCTCTTCTCTAGATATACAATTAACATCTTCAGGAATGATGTCCAAGACTCTCACTACTGCAAGGCATTTTTCTACTAGTCATCTCCTTCCACCCATAATGGACTAATTTGGGCCTCTAAAATTGCACGTGCAACCTATGCTCCTGAATTTTTTTCGAATATGCAAAGGCATTTTCAGCTAAGGGCTATTCCATTTTCCCTACAACCTTCTTCATCTTCTTCCTCATGGGAATCTTATGAAAACTATAAATTTTAGTAGAAGATTATTCATCGAGGAGAAAATTGGGACGATCTTGCATACTATGGATCCCGTGCCTGTGTTTGTCGCGGATACATTCAATGTTTTGGCCCAAAGAACTGGGTCCAATTTCTAAGGATAGATGTACAATACTCAGTGTTTCTTTTTTTTTTTAAATGGATTTTCTATTAAAAAATAATTTCCTTGGACTCTTGGTTGCTCCTTCTTTTCTAGATTTAACGCATGTTCTCGTTAGCATGGTTTGGTTCTCTCGTACTTCTTCGATATTGTGTTTACTTAGGTTATTTTTCCTAAGATGGAACATCTAACAATTATAGGAAAATATATTGTGTCAATCCACCAACCTTTTATGAAAAAAAAAAATGGATTACACAGTTTCAAACCAACGTTCACTTCTATTCGTAATGCAGATAGAGCATAGCAATACCAATGTACAATCTTGCAGCAAAATCATTATTCTTGATTCTAGACATGCAATTATTAAGTTTTAATACTAAAAACCCATAATGCAAGAATTTTAATACT
This sequence comes from Picea sitchensis, assembly GCA_010110895.2. Taxonomy (NCBI): domain Eukaryota; kingdom Viridiplantae; phylum Streptophyta; class Pinopsida; order Pinales; family Pinaceae; genus Picea; species Picea sitchensis. The sequence goes on from SNQJ01S0109341.1 coordinate 80,927, forward strand.
TGAGTTAATATGTTACAGTCGTGGAAGAATGTATCAGGAACACAGTTACACCCACAAGTTCCAATAAAATCTAATCTTCAACAAAGAATTTGCTAGAAATTAGTAGAAATTGAAGTTTAGTAGTTAAGTTAATATGTTACAGTCATGGAATAATCTATGAAGAACATACTTACACACACAGGTTGCAATAAAATCTAATCTTCAACAATGCATTTGCTGACAATTAGTAGAAACTGATGGTTTTGCAGTAATGGGGCTTCTTTGAAACCAATCCATGCTTACCAAAACTGCCTTCCACATTTCTATTTTCCCACTCTTTTATTTCCTGTAGTTTCTCTTCCAATTTACTTAATCATTTTTTTTCCAAAAATGCCTTGTTGCGTGACTTGGAGGATTCACGCATTCTCATAGAGCACTTCCCCTTTCTTTAAATTGACCCTATATTGTTATGTGCCCTACAACTGGCACCCAAAGTTCCGCCATATACAAATTGACAGGTGTACTTGCATGTTTACTAGGTCAACATTTCACTTCTACTTTTTCGTGACCTCCAAACAACATTCATTGATAGACAGGCTCTAGGGATGGCGGGCTCAAGATTTCCTTTGTTTACAGATGGAAAAGTGATAAAATGAGTCATACCACATTTGCTCTATAGTTCCATGTCCTGCAAATAGCACCCACAGTTCCACACTATACAAATTGACAGCCAGACTTGAGGATTGGTTGGCTAATAAAATGCCTTGGAGTTCCACGATATACAAATTGACATATCAAGCATACAAGAAAGAACCAAGTAAACTTGTGGATCATATTCTTGGTTGTTGTTTTTTGTTCCCACCAGCTTCGCAATTCTTTCCAAGTATATATCTTGCCACGAAAATGTGATATCTATTACAGATTGGTCCTTTTTTTCCCATCTTCTATACTTGGTGAAATATTTGTTTCTCTTTTCCCTGAACTTTATCTTTTTTGTCACTTATTTGTTCTTTCAAAAATGTATGGATGTGCACGTGGGCGGTCTTGCGGGTTCACACTTGCACTCGTGCTCTTTTATCACGACACCGACCAACCTCTTCCCCATTCCATACCCAAAAACTTCTCTGACCGTAAATTCCCGGTAGGTGGGCTCTAGATTGGACTTTTGTTGTTCCATGGCCTACGAACAGTACTGTCACTTCCGCGATATAAAAATTTTCAATCAGACTCAAATCATACCCTCTTCCATATTATGGTCCACCTATCATGTCCTCTTCCGTGGTATACATTTTTCACTGAAAACTTCTGAGAAATAAAATTTAGTAGTCGGGTCCTCACATATTTTGTGGAAATATTGTCACCCCATTTTGAAGCCCGCCTCTCTACTTTCCATACTTCGCCATTTCTTCAAATTTCTTTGGTGGATTGTTGTTTTGGCAGGTTGAAGAAATGTTCAATTCCTATTCGTTGTTTCCTAAACCCGCACCCCTTTACAATTAGTAATTTCCAATTATATATAACATCTTATTTCTCGGCATGCAATTAGCAATTTCCCTATTCCATACTTAGCCACTTTCCCAAAATTATGCAAATATACAAAATGGTCATTGAACTTCCCCATCACGATCTCTTCCGTTTTAGACATTTTGCACTAAAAAATTCCGATACATAAAATTTGACTGTGCAACACTCGTCTGTCCTAAGTATCCTCGTAACCCTTTTTTGAATCTCGTCAAACCTCTTTTTAGAACTTTCCATTATTTCCTTGCTCTCTATTGTCTCAGTCACTTTCGCACTTGTCTATAATAAAAGAATATATATAT
>SNQJ01S0109341.1:82752-94202 GCA_010110895.2 Picea sitchensis
TTCTCAATATGGAATTAATAGCATTTTATTCTAACAGGCCATCATGCAGGAACCATATAAATTGTTATTGATGGGCAAAAGGCTCAAGGAGATCTCCTATTGATGTGCATTAAGACAAAATTTGTGGGGATATTATATTATCCCTTCTGAGTCTTGATTTCAAACTCTTGAAATGTTGTTCGCGCGTCGTGGCCTTCGCATGTTCATGAAACATCCAATCCTTAATTGCTCTTCGTCGTACCCACCACCTTCACATTTCTAAATATTCATTAAATTATTTTTACTGCTAACAGTTCATCATGCACCACCATATAGATTGTCATTAATTAAGGAAAGGCTCGAGGAGATTTCCCATTCATAAGAATTTAACCAACATTTAGCAGAGAGTTAAATTATCTGCTCTAACTGTTCATTTAAACCATCATCTACACCAAACCAACATTCTCATAAACCTATGGCATCATCTCAACAACATTTATGTGGAGATACAATGAACTTCTTCAGCCGTGAGGACCATAACTTCTAGTGGTCCAAGGCATATTCTTATTACTCAACCTCTGTCGCAGAGAACCAAGTAATTTGGACCTGCAGGATTTCTCATGCAGGATGTGTCCTTGAGGTTTTTTACTGTAAGGACCTGGTCTCTTGGTGCACTGATAAATGTATTTCAGACAAAAAAATTATTCCACTATGGGACCACTCTTTTGTTTCTTTGTCCCCTCAAGTCTTCCGCTAGATGCTAAAATTGTCAGAGGCAAAATTGACGTTCAAGGGAGAATATTCCAAACAATTCATAACAAAGCATAGTAACTAGTTGGACCTCTTGCCCCATTTTTTTGAAAACCCGCTTCTAGCTCCTAAAGATATTGCAAGCTTCCAGGTTAGTTGATTTAGAAATCCATTTCGCGAAATTTTCTGGTTGTTTACAAGAATAATGGGACAAGATTCCACAACAACTATTTCCTGGATGGATCTTTATATTTTGTATTTCACAGTCAACAAACAAGCCATTTTTTATTGGGGTAGGTTAATTTCCCATGAAATTTGTTCCTAATTGTCAAGCTTCAAAAGGGATAAAAAAAATTATATGTCGTCCTATTTAGTTTTTTCAATAGCACATTCCTGTCGATTTCAACAACTGTCTCTATCCAAGAATGTCAACTGTGAATTCCACCCAGTAACATTTTGGTACCAGGCCTTGTGGGAGCACAAGGCTTCCCACTACTTTTATGAGGTTTTTAATGGATTCGTGTCTATTTTCAAAGCTTTGTTGTTAGAAGAAGATAATCCCCACATATCTGAATAGGAAACCAGTTTTTTGGACAAGAAGGGGACACTCGGACATTTGGATAATTACATTGTCATCACCAGTCATTAAGGACATTATTGAAACCACAGTCATCACCGACATCAATGAAATGATAGCCGCAAGCAAATATCCAAATGGCTCATATGTACCCTCACTGTAAGTCCACTGCTCACATCTTGCTTTGTTTATCAACCCCATTATTCTACTTTCTTAAATAGAGATGTGTAGGAAAACACTTATACCTTTCCATTTATTTTTTTGCAGGTATTGCAGTCTATCTTCTTTCTACAATCCTATTTCTTGTGCATATTTCTCTAATGGTCCGCAGGAGCCCCAATCCCAGTGTACATGAAAATCACATTGAAATTCTGATTTATATGTAACATACTTTAAATTTTTTGTATATTTCAAAATTTCCAGTGATATGTAACAAACTTTTATTTTTTGACATATTTCAAATAAAAATGTTTTCTTATCTCCTCTTAAATTTATGTTTTCATACATTCTTATCTTTCACCAGTCTGTATGACAAATGCATTTAATTTTTGATATGTTATAGACTTTTATTTTTATATATATTTCAAAATAAATTGTGCTCTACATTGCAAGCGTCATTTACTTAAACCCCATGTTCACAAATGCATTTAACTTTTTATATTTCTTATTTTCTTTTAATTTTATTTCTTCATATATTTTTATCTTTCACCAGTCCATATGGCAACAAATGTATTCTTTCACTGTCAACAAATTTGTAGTTTGTTAAATACTTTCAAAAAATAAATGCTTGTTATATACTTTCAAAAAAATAGATGGTGATTTACCTGCCAACCATCATTTACTTTTGTCCCATGTTCTGTGATATACATGTTTCACACAACATTTGCATGATATACATTTTTCACTGAACACTTCCATCATTTACAATTTGACCCCATTTTCCACAATTTGTTTTCTAACCTCATTGGCAAGGACTACGCTGGCACACAACCTTGTTAGATTTGTTCTTGGACCCAGTAATACATATCACTTTTTGAGATAACTTTTTGTTTTTCTCTTGGTAAAAAATGTTACAAAAGCTAAATAATTGGCAATGTTGGCACTCAAGATCTTGGGTTTTTTGCTAGCATGCATAGGAGAGCACTACAAGAACACATCATTTTTTCACACACTCATGATAGATTATAAAATATAGCACATGTATGGCCAAATCAAATAATATATTCAAGAACCTTCTCGAATAATAAACCAAGACAACACAAGAAATCACGTGATAGAGGATGGATGATATGGTAAAGTTTGTTAGGGTATCCACCCTCCAAGGAGGTTATACATGTTGCATGCAGACAACAAAAGCAGGAAGAACTGGTGATCGCTAGAGAGAGTGGAGAAGAGAAGAAATAGATAGAGAACCAGAGAAAAAGAAGGAATAGAAGAAAAAGAACCAATCATTTTTCATTGTGAGACAATTCTGGAAAACAAAGTATGTCTAATTTGTAATAGTCTAGCTCGAGTTTTGGATGAGTTTTGTCAAAGTGTTGTAACAATTTTCTGTAAGTATAGAAGAAGTCATGTTTAGAGTTTGTAAGGGGGTTAGCGTTTTAATGTAGAGCATCAAGATAGAGTTTTTGGCACAATGTAATGCATTCAGTATATAATGAGTTAGAGCACAAAGAACATTTTAGTGGGTAATTTGAGTCTTTTTACGTGTGCGTCCTAAATATTTAATGAATATAATACAAAGGGAACAACCTCTCTATTGATTGCTATGTGTTTGTGAGTTAAATGTATTCTTATTTTAATGGTTTATGTTGTTAATTTATTAATTGGTTATAATTGAATAAATGAATGACAACCCAAGTGGTTTCCTTGCATGTATTGTCCCTTCATATCCTACACGATACCAAATGGTCTTTGTGATTATCATTGCGTGTCAGGTAATACCTTATTCGGTCCTCAACTAAATATTGATATGTGGACACCTTGGGAATTTGTTGGTAAACTCTCGATAAACCTAGGGTCATCAACCCTGCAATGCAAGGAAGGATGCACCTAGGTGAGACAACAAATGGTTTGTTCCCACTCATGAAGGTTTTTCACTTGAGGGTGAAGGGAGAGAATGAGATGGAATCCATCTTAGGAGGAAATACAAGACTTTTTATCTACAAAATAATATGAGTTTGCATGATGAGAGACTAAGCATATGATAACTAATGTTGAGCATTGGAAAGAAAGATATATCTACACTAATTTGCATGAGACTTTGTTTTTTTAATTTCCATGTTCACTATATGAATGACTAGAGAGGAAAACAACCATTAACACTAATCTGAGATTCCAAGAACCACTAGACTAGGAACATATAACAGTTATTCGACTAAAAAATATGGATAATAAGTGGGCTCAAGTAATCTACTTTTGAATCACTCGAATAAAGGAGGGATACATTATTGAGTTCTCCATTGAATACAATGATTCATTGAGGAATGATAAAATAAAATTTGATGAAGGTCCTTAGAGGAGATTGTTGGAAGAAACTCATCTGTGGATAAAGATGTTGTTCGTAGGGAAATGATTGATTTGCATGGGGCCTCAAATTATGGCCTAGTAGATACCCTCGCGCTAAATGGGGGTGGAAAGAAGGGGGGAGATGGAGAGATAAAATTGAATCAATCGAAGGGATCCATAAGATGTTGAGATGAGTTGAGGAGAGAATGGATTGAAAGGAGAAAATGAGAGGAAGAATCGAAAGATACGCAAGAAGAGTTGATCTGAGGAGGAAATAAGAACAAAAGAGTGGAAATAAGATAGCAAGGGGTGAAAGAAAATACTTTGGAACTATATTGAAGAGGAAGGAGACCACACTAGGAGGAAGTGTGGGAGAGAGCATTTTGTCAGGGAGGAGCAAAGAAAGAGATAGGTCTTCCAAGAGACACAACATTAGGATTAGGGTATCAAGAGAGGATACCAAGAGTAGTAGTAGTAGGCTCAAAGAAGAAAAATTCAGATCCCCTTGGCCGTTGAGATATGGAACAACATCAATGAAAGACGAAGCACAAAGTAGAGATGCTAATTGAGGAGAAGATGGTGAAGAACCCCTCAGAGAAGGGAAAGTGGATTTGGATATTTTAAATGGTCTTGCGTAGTTGCAGGCAGAAATTTCTTTGGGATACATCATTAGAGATGATGAGAGAATATGGAGGAAACCCCTCTTTGAAACACCCCCCCTTGAGCATTTGCAACCAAGAAGAAAGAACTTAAAACAAATTTCAGATAGGAGTAGAAGAAAAAATAAGAGATGTCACAGGTGAAGAATAAGATGAAGTCAACAATACATCACATGGAAGAGTATTAGTACCAATATCACCAACAACTATCATTAAATTAATAGGACATATGATCTAAAAATATTAAGTTACCAATATAACCATTAGTGTTTCTTTGATAACAAATCTTTTTCGGTTTCCAAGATCTTTAAAATGACAATGCATCTTGCATTGTTATGTGATTAGCCTCACTTAACTAGACTCTTGTGCTTGTGAAATTACTTTCTTAATCCAATCTTCATAAGAAATTATATCACCAACAACTACCATTCAATCAAGAGGACATATGATCTAAAAATATTAAGTTACCAATATAACCATTAGTGTTTCTTTGATAACAAATCTTTTTCAGTTTCCAAGATCTTTAAAATGGCAACGCATCTTGCATTGTTATGTGATTAGCCTCACTTAACTAGACTCTTATGCTTGTGAAATTACTTTCTTAATCCAATCTTCATAAGAAATTTGTGATATGTAAAGAAGATATTAAGAGAGAAAAATATCAATACAATCATAACAAAACTTGTTAATGAATTTCACAAGACATCCTGGTTATGTATCTGAGTCCACTCCCAATAGTGAGACTTATCTTCATTGTTTTCAAACCACTGAAATATTACAAAGAAAGTCTTACAATTCAACTTCTGAAATCGCCTTTTAGATATGCAACTCTATGAAAAAAACAAAAACAACCTTTGGCTTCTACAATAAATTATGAGACTTTAAAGTATAGACTCTATTGTACTTGGCTTAGAAACAAAGGATATGGAATCACTTTACTGAAAGGATACTCCAATGCAGAAACAAAAGTCAGATTTCGACTTCTCTAAAAATTATGCAACTTTTGACTATAATGACCATATACTACTGAATAGGCCCTCGTGAATCCCCCTCTTGCAAAAACTCCAGTTCTACTCTCTGTCAGATCCATATTGCCTTGGTTTTCTTGTCCATGCATCTCTTTAACACTTTTTTGTTAAGCTGCATAAACTCGGGAATATAGCTTAGATTCAGACTCATCTTAAAATTCTGTGAATTTTTAGTATAAAATTGGTATACTTCTGAATAGGCTCTCAGGACTTCCTCTCTAGAACAATATCCAAGGCTAAAATCTATCAGTCCATACCATCGATATGCATGCAAAAACTTTTCACTGCATCGATTTCCATGCTCTATTAAATAAGAAAACTTCTTCCAAACTTAGATGAATTTTTCCATATGTGGTGGAATCCACCAGATCTAGTGGAATCTCATAAATCTGATGGAATCCACAAGGCCACCTTGTATTTCTAGAAGGTTCCATGTGGCACCTCCTTATTGGGTCATGTGGACACCTCTCATTGGCCATCACTATTTACTAGGTTGATGACATCACCTTCTTATTATGGTTGTACGACCTACCATGTGTCATTGATTAGGATGTCACATCATTTACTGATGCCACCTATGCCACATCATATGTACAAATGCTAACATCACCCCTTACATATGTTGATTTCATTCCACCATGTATGTTGTATGGATGCTAACGTCATACTATACAGATAATGATATCATCATGCTCACTATACCTTCCATGTCAACATCATCATGATTTCATCCTACCACATCACTGTATGGACATGCCATGTCACTGTATGGATAACATGTGGTAGCATGTCATTCTACCACGTCATCATGCTAGCATCATATTTTTGGTTGTACAGATGAAACATGGTCATTTTATGTATTGCCACATCAATTGATAACGTCTTTATGATGCCAGCAGTACAGAGTGATTCGTCATCATTTCCTGTGTTTGGAAAAAAATTTCACTCGCAATATGATCATCTTCATATGACATATTTTTTAGGAGAAAATCATGTCATTGGAAAGATCTCCCCAAGCACTACGGAATGGTGCCATTTTTTTCAACATTTTAGACAATTTATTTTTGAACAATTTTAGATCCTCACAGATCATTCCTCCCCAATGGGATATTTTGGACCTCAAAAATCTTTTATACATTAATCAAGTGAGGGCATCACCTCCCCACTTGTCCAAAATCCACTGATTGTAACTAAATATGGAAAACCTAGTGCATCACAACAAAATTACCAACCATGATAAAAACTACAATTATATTCTTGATGTAAACATTCATTTCCCTTCTTCCAAAATCACTTTCATTCACTATCATGCCTATTAACCATAAAAAAAAAACTAGAAATAGCAAGGAATACATTTTTGTCAAAGGAAATGAATCAACAAAATTCTTTATCCTCTAAACAATTTTACCAAATTAATTCATCAATTCACGATGATGACTTGGATCACAACCTGATGTTCTACTCAACTTTTATTTCAATGTCTTGAAGGATTTTTGTTTCTTTCCTCCCCACTGAAAAACTTGTTTCACACTTCTTAATGCATGCAAAGGATATTTTACATATGACAAATTAACAATACATTTCCTCCAGTATTGTACTTCTCCTAGGAATCTTCTTACTTCTGTCACAATACTTGGCTTGGGACAATCTAAGATGACTTCCACCTTAGATGGATCTACCTTCAACTGACCATTCCCTAGAACATAACCCAAGTATACAAGAGGGGTTTTTCCAAACTCACATTTAGACAAGTTCACACATAAGTTCTCCCTTTTTCAGTACATCAAGTACTTTATTTACATGCACTACATGATCCTTCCAAGTACAACTACAGACCAAAATGTCATCTAAGAACACAATGAAAAAAACATTGATAAATGGTATGAAAAAATAATTCATTACCCTCATTGTAGGGAATGTAGCCATTGCTTCCCTAGGAATTGTGGGAAGATCTTCTCCATCCTTTCCCATAGAATCCATCTTATGTTTAAGAACTCTCCTTTGTATTTTTGGATTGTAACTTGCAAGATTTCCTTCATCTAGATTAAGTCTAGATCTTGTAAGAATTCACCTGTCAACCCTGCTCTGATACCACTTGATCTTAAAATTTTAAGTTACCAATCTAACCATTAGTGTTTCATTGATAGAATTTTTATTTTATTTTCCAAGATCTTTAAACGACAATGCATTTTGCATTTTTAAGTGATTAGATTCACTTAACTAAACTCTTATTCTTGTGAAATTACTTGGCTAATCCAATCTTCATAAGCAATTTGTGATATGTGAAGAAGAGATTATTAGTGAACCATATCAACACAAGAACAATGAAACTTGTTAATGGAGTTCACCCGACATCATGACTATGTTTGTGTGTCCACCCCTAATAGTGACACCACTCTTCATTAATCTCAAAACACAAAAATCATACAAAGAGAGGCTTACAATTCAACTTTTGAAATTGCCTTTCAGATCGACAACTCCGTGACAGAAACATAAAAAACCATTCTCTTCTATAGGAAATTTTGAGCCTTTAGAGTATAGACTCTATTGTACTTGGATCTGGAAAAAAAAATTGGAAGTAGTTTACTGATCGACTACTCCAAAGAAGAAATAGAAGTCGATTTTAGATTCCTCTCAAAATTCTGCAACTTTTGAGTATAAATTCAATATAACTCTAAACATGCCCTTGAGATTCCCAGTTTGGAAAAAAATCTAATTTTGAGCTTTGTCACATTCGTACTACCTTGGTTTCCATTCCCATGCTTCTCTTTCACACTTTTTTTTTTCATATGGAACAACTCATGGATGGAGGCCAAATTCAAACTCCTCTTGAAGTTATAAGAATTTTGAGCATAAACTCAATATACTTATGAACAGGTTCTCGAGACTTCCCCTTTGGCACAAATCTAAATATTGTGTTGTGTTAGTCTATATTTCCTTGGTATGCATGGAAAATACATCACCCCAAACTGATTTCCATGCCTGGTTAAATAAGGAAACTTATGTGAAACTTAGAGGGATTTTGCAAGAATTAGTGGAATCCATTAGATCTAGTGGAATTGGCTAGGCCACCTTGGTCTTCTAGAAGGTTCCACATGGCACCTCCTGATTGGACCACGTGGAATCCTCTCATTAGCCACTGTTGTTTACTAGGATGCTAACGTCACATGTTGAATAGGATTGTATAGTCTATCATGTTTCACTAACTGGGGAGCCACATCATCTGTTGATGTCATGCTCATGTCACCCATGCCATGTCAACTATATAGATGTTTGTGTCACCCCATATGGGTGTGGGCGTCATCCTCCCACGTCAAATGTATAGACATTGATGTCATCCTATACGGATGTTGATATCATCATGCTAGTTTTACCTACCATGTCATCATCATCATCATGTCATCCTTCCAAAAACTATACGAGCAATCCATTTCATTGTAAGGATGTCACATGGCAATGTGTCATACTGCCACGTCAACATGGTGATGTCATTTGTTTGGTTGTATCAATGACATGTGGCAATTTTTTTTTCTTCCATGTTAGTTTTTCACTTCTTGCTGAGGTCAATAGTATGGACTGCCTCATCATGAATTCCCATTTTTGGAAAAATATTCATATGACTATATATTCCTCATACGACGTCTGTTTGTGATGAAATTCATGTCCTTGGAAATCTATCACCGAGCACTATGTAATGGTACCAATTTTTTTCAGCATCTAAGATAATTTGTTTTTGAGTGATTTCATATCCTCCTAGATCAACATAGCACTAGATTAAGAATGGAAAATATATGTAAAACATTAAGGCTTCCTAGGCTCCATGGGATGGGTAAGGATGATACAAAGAAATGTTGGTTCACATGTGAAGCCATATAGTTTATGAAGTAGATCACAGATGAAGCATCATAGATCACATAGTTGGAGACCACTTTCAAGAACAGAGTTCTGACATGCTATATGAAATACAAGGTGACTATGCCAATGGGAAAGATGAGGTCCCTCAAAAAAATTAAGATATATTTGCTTAGCGATTATGAGAAGCCTAAGTCAAAATAATAGAACATTATAGAGATCAAAGATATCAAGCAACAAGATGGAGAAACTCTATGGGATTATTACCACCAATTCAAAATATTGTTGGATAAGTGATCCATATGGATATCGGTGGCCACCCACCTTTTCCAACTTGCTCAAAACAATTTTCTGACAATTTTGGCAATTTACTATTTTTAGCAGTTTTAACTTCCGGGGCCAGTTTGAGGGCCTAAATGAAGGTTTTTTGGGATAGAGATCCTCAATTATAGCCAAAGGCATTATTGAACACCCAAAATGAATCTCCTTGATGATACCTTTCCAACAAGCTACCACACGCCTAAAACAAAGATCATATGCAAAAGTTACAACCCCGTGAAGCTGATGTACTAACATACCCAAACGGGGCCCACGTGACTTTTGGCGCTTCATCTCCTAGGGTTAGGTTTTTGCATGTATAGGGTTTTGGGCATTATTTATTATTGTAAAAATTCCTTCAGAGCCTCATTGTAACATGCTCCTTGTGAATGCACGCTGCCGTCACATCTCTTCTCAGAGATAAGCTGCCACCATTCCAACAAGCTTGTTTCCGCTGCATTTTACAGTTTCAACTTATTTCGTTATTCAATAGAAAACCACTTTTACTGTATCTTTGTTATTTTGTGTTAAGAACCTGTTAATAATCTGTATTCATTTCTTTCTACTCATAAAATCTGGATTAGTGGTATCGGAGCGATGTACTCCTTGTCGTCTTAATGCATGTCCCTAACGAGGTCGAAGTAAAAGGAGTTGGGTCTCGAGCTTGTTTCTCTTGAGGAAAGAAGCTCTTGCATGTCCAAGTGACCTCCCATGGCAGGAGAAAATAAAGATGACGGGACACGAGATCCTTTCAAACTGTTGATTGAGGAATCCCTCACACAACAGAGGAATGAGATGATGGATAGTTTCACGCAAATCCTTCGGCAACTACCAATAGGCGATACATCTTCTTCGAATGGAGGTGTCGTCCCCTTCAAGGTACAAATAAACTTTGATATTCCTATATTTGAAGGTAAGATAGATGTAGATGCTATAGACAAGTGGTTGAATCTACTAGAAGGGTGTTTTTCTATCCATAACTTTTTGAATAAGGAAAATGTTACTTTTACACTCCTCAAAGCCGTTCCCCATGTCAAATATTGGTGGGAAACTTTTTGTGAGAAAAAGGAAAAAGAGGAAACATCATTATTTTCATTCATAGCCACCTGATAATCCTTCATGGATGCTATTAAGGAACAATACTACCCTGTCGAAAGTTATGATGACCTGTTAACTAAATGGACCACACTGCGGCAAGAAAGAGACCAAGTAGTGCCAAATTTCACAATTATCTTCCATACCTTGCGCACCAAGTTGGGTATCAAAGATTCAAAGTGACATCTGGTGCTCAAGTATTGTGGTGCTATGCATAGATACATCCAGACTAAAATGGAATTTATGGAAATCTCATCCTTGGGCGCTGCCTACTGATATGTCGTCAAAATCGAGCAGAAGATCAAACAAAAGACGTGACAATTTGGGCCTTGGAACCCCTCACAAAAAAATCTAGGAAAGGGTGGCCCCAACACACCGAACAAAGGACAGAGAAAAAATGGGCAGTATTAGGACAACCAGTCCAAGCCGCAAGCAAAGAAGGACACTGGAAAGACAAAGAAAGATATCGGGAAGTGGTGCAACTTCCATAAGAGCCCTTGGCATAACACTGTTGACTGTCGCTCAAAGAAGTCGCTGGTGGCCAAAGTGAAAGCCTCTGAATCAGATGAAGATTATGACTTTGAGCCAGACCCAGAAAGGGGAATACGAATCATTGACGTGGAACCCAGTGCCATCATTGCTACCACCAAGCTCCAGCCTAGTGAACCAAATGAGCCAGAAGAA
>SNQJ01S0109341.1:94212-108545 GCA_010110895.2 Picea sitchensis
AAAGGAAGGTCTTTTTGAATGGTTGGTCATGCCCTTTGGTTTGACAAATTCTCCAACCATTTTCAAGAGGATGATGGATGATATCCTATGACCATTCACCAATACTTTTGTAGTGGTGTACCTGGATGACATTCTAATTTACAGCAAGACTTGGGTTGAACACTTGCAACATATTTAGCAGGTTCTGCACACCCTGTGGCAGCACAAGCTATATGCCAACTTGGAAAAATGCTCCTTTGACATGGACAGGGTCCATTACCTGGGCTACATCATTGATCAGCATGGAGTACATGTGGATCCAGCCAAGATCCAAGTCATCCTTGACTAACCAGCCCCAACAACACTCACTGAGCTTCAGAGCTTCTTGAGCCTTGCCAATTTCTACCACAAGTTTGTGTTGGGTTTCTCCCATATTGCATAGGCCTTCAACCAAATAAACAAGGGTGGTGGTAAGGTGAAATTTGTGTGGGGCCAGTCCCAACAACAAGTGTTCAATGATTTGAAGCAGTGCGTGTGCTCAGCCCTCGTACTTTCACTACCAGACCTACCGCATCCTTTTGAGATCGATACAAATGCTTTAGACTATGTTGTGGGCATCATTCTCACTTAGCATGGCCACCCTATGGCCTATCATAGTGAGACACTGTCAGATACTTTCCGTAAGTACCCTACTTACGAAAAAGAAATGTACTCCATTATGCAAGCATGCCGCCAGTGGAGACATTACATTTTTGGGAAAGAGACAGTCATCTACATTGATCATAAGCCACTGCAGTTCATGTAGACATAGGGAAAATTGTAGAATGACCACCATCAAAAGTGGTCCACATATTTTTAGCAATTTCACCTCAACATCAAGTATAAAATAGGAAGCACTAATCACATCGTTGATTGCCTCAACAAACCACCATTTGTGGCACTCACCACGGTGCTAGACTCTTGAGGCCATGAGACATATGGATGGCCCCAACTCTATGAGACAGACCCTGACTTCGCCACCACCTACCAAATGTTGGGTGCAAATGTAATTGTCGATAATTTCCATCTTTAGGATGGGTTGTTGTGTCATCTGGGCCATATTTGTGTTCCATCAAGTGAGAAAGTGAAGCTAATTCAGGAAGCCCACTACAGTTGGGTGGCAGGACACTTCGGCGTTCAAAAGATAGTGACAATGCTACAAGAAACATTTCTACTAGCCAAAACTTTGATAGGAGGTCAACAAGTGTATCAGGTCCTACATTGCCTATGCTATTGCCAAACCGACCACTAAGAAATAGGACCTATACACCCCTCTTCCCACTCCTTATAGGCCATGGGAATCCATCTCAATGGACTACATGTCGGGCCTCCCGTCCACCAAGTGGGGAAATGACTGTGTTTTTGTGGTTGTTGATAAATTTTCTAAGATGGCGATTCTGGTTGCCTACAAGAAGAGCATCACAGTAGAGGCCACTGCCAAACTCTTCTTTGAATGTGTCTGGGTACATTTTGGAATCCCACAAACCATTGTCTCAGATCGGGATAGTCGATTTCTCGGCACATTCTGTTCGAGCCTCTGGTCACTGCTAGACACCAAGCTCACCAAATCCATGACCTTCCACCCCTAGATGGATGGCCAAACCAACGTTGTAAATCGAATGATTGTGCATATCCTTCGCATGTATAATTCAAAGCACCCTCAGACATGGGATGAAATCCTTCTCTATGTCTAGCATAGATACAACTAAGCCCTGCATAGCTCAACCGGCCACAACCCCTTTCAAGTGGGATTCAGATTCCAACCATTGGGTCCCATAGATGTTTCACTTCCCCTTGCGGTCATCTCGACCGACTCATCTCCTGCTCCAACTGAAGCTGACAAAGACACCCAGTTCATTGAGAGGATCCAACACATCCACCAACAAATTCAGGATATCCTACAGAAGTCCAATGACAATTACAAACAATGCCATGATCAACATCAGGTGCCACATAAGTTTCAGGTGGGAAACAAAGTTTGGTTTCACTTGCAAAAAGAACACCTTATACGACCCCATCGGAAGCTTCGCCCACTCCGTTATGGGTCGTACACTATCACCAAGTCTATGGGGGATAATGATTTTGAGCTCAACATTCCTTCCTTCCTTGGCCTACACCAAGTGTTCAATGTGGATCTCCTTCACCCTTATTTCCCACCATTATTGGACACCTCAGAAGTAGCAGAACAACTGACACCAACAGAGCTCAACCCCAACTGCATACAACAGGAATCCAATGATCATATTGTTGACAGATAGATCAAGGGCACTTGACAACAAAGGATCCAACTTTATCGAGTCATCAAAGCAGGGCAGCTCCTGCACCAAGGCAAGAGGCTCACCCGAGGCCAAGTTCAGCAGAAATTTCCTCATCTAATGGGGGACCTCAACGCAATGGATACCATTGCCTCCTAAGGAGGTATTATTGATCCATATGGATATCATTGGCCACCCACCTTTTCCAACTGGATCAAAACAGTTTTCTGACAATTTTGGCAATTTACTATTTTTACCAGTTTTAACTTTCGGAGCCATTTTGAGGGCCTACATGAAGGTTTTTCGGGATCAATCTCCTCAATTATAGAGAAAGGAATGATTGAGCCCCCAAAATGAATCTCCTTAATGATACCTTTCCAATGGGCTATCACATGCCTAAAATGGAGTTTGTATGCAAAAGTTACGACCCCGGGAAGTTGATGTACTAACTTACCCAAACGGGGCCCACATGACTTTTGTTGCTTCATCTTTTAGGGTTAGGTTTTTGGATGTCTAGGGTTTTTGGAATTCCTTCTTAATGTAAAAATTCCTTTAGAGCCTCATTGTAATCTACTTCTTGTGAATGCACATTGCTATCACATCTCTTCTCAGAGATAAGCCGCCACCATTCCAGCAAGCTTGTTTCCGCTGCATTTTACAGTTTTAGCTTATTTCGTTATTGAATAGAAAACCAGTTTTACTGTATCTCTGTTATTTTTTGTTAAGCACCTATTAATAATCTGTATTCATTTTGTTCTTCTCATAAAATCTGGATCAATAGGATGACATTTTACATCCAATATGTTTAGCATATGGAGTGGTTCAGTGCAGGATCACTAACCCATATTTGAGTCTCTCCCACCTTGCAGAACATGACTACTCAAGAGGAGGATTTTGTGATTGTGATGCACCTATAAGTGAGAGTAGGAGGTGATGAGACAATATCAGGGTTGGTGCAAGTGAATTCTTTGCATTCCAATCTCACAATGCATTTACAAGATATGGAAAAAGAAAAAGTGGTGCGTGAGTAGGTATGGTGTACTACCTGTCGAACAAAAGGACACCATCAGGATGAATTTCCAACATCGGGAAACTAGTTAGTGATGGGTGCATTGAATCCACTTCCAACTATGCCTTAGACCGAGTGGTGCAATATTTGTAAAAAATGGAGGCACGTTTCTCCTCATTTCCAAACACTTCATAAGTACTAGAAGACTATGAATACTCCATTTTTTGCTTATTGTAATTCCATGTGGCATGATGTGAAAAACTGTCAGCTTTTTCAAATGATGCAAGACAACACTCATGATGCATTTGGAAACTAGGAAGAGAAGAAAAGTGGTGACCATGGAGTTGTAGATAGAGGTGGATGTGAAGGAGGTTCGAGAGGCAGATATGGTCGAGGACAAGAAAGAGGATATGGTGGAGGTGGAGGAAGATGAAATACTTACTTTTAACTTTGGTGATGTTTTTCAAGTTTCAATATTTTGTACTAAACCATGTGCTCTCTATGGGTACTTTTATAGAATAGAGTGATCTAAAAATGAAGAAGACTTGAAAAACTTGAAAACTTATTGCAAGTGAATGTTATGTGTTTAAAGCAAAAGGATCAGTTTGCAACACATAAATTAAAGGATTAGTTATGCAAAATACACATAGACAACAACATAATCAATGAACATAAAAACATAAGCACAGCAATTGATAAAGGAGTTCACCCCTCTTATGGGCTACATCTCCTGGTCCATCTTACAATGGATCATTATTATTAATTTCTCAAAAAGTGCTCAAAAACATGTCTTACAATGCTCAAACTGACAAACCGACTGCTCCAATGGCTTCCCAGCGTCCCAAAACCCCTGTCTAGGCTCTTTTGGCACCTCAATCGGTCGAAAAATGAAGAAGTTAGGCCTCCTGGAAGTCTCCGTCTTCAACTTGCTATCTCTACATCTACAAAATGCACCCTTCCTTGAATGAACCTGTCTCACACGCATTGTAAAGCATGAAAACCCAGCCCCGTACGCAACCTCGCAATGGTTCAAACCGTAGGACGGTTAAGGGCACACCAGCCCCTAACCGCCTCGTCACCTGGGCATATGGCGCATATGACCGAATGCTGTGCAAAAGGTGGTTAATTCATTTTAAAACTACCCGTGCCCCTTTCCACAGAGCCAAAGGTCATGTGGCACATACATAAACCCACAGGCTAAGTTTCATTCCCACACATACACAATGGTCGGGCTATGGTTTAAAAAATCCGCACGCATATACAACGGTCGGCTATGGTTCAAACCCCCGCGACATTATACCACTGGTCATATGGCATTGCAACGACCACGGGCCGGGGCTTAACCCCGACCCGACCCCCCACCCAATATACAATGAAATGAATTTATAAATTTTGCAAATGGTTATAGGTTAAGTCTCATGGCGGGGGTGCATTGGCCAGACGGTTATACAAAGGTGTTACATGAGGGGGAAGGTCTGGGGGTCGAACCCCACAGACTCCCATTACATTTTAAATATGAAACCAATAACCAAATGATGAGCGACACGTGGTGCCCTCAGGTTGGGCCACGTGTCCTCATACTATTCTCCACCAACGGACACATGTCAGCTTTCCATTCGATGATCATCAACCAACAACAACTTGCCACATCACCACTGTACAGTCGTATGGTCTGTACAGTCCTACCACGTCAGACTGTATGGACTGTACGGACTGGTACAACCAGCATCTAATTTTTTTGCCTATTTGGCTTGGTGAACAGATCGCGATATCTTCTCCATACGGTGTCCATTTGACAAAGTAAATATACCACTGGAATCAGGAAGACGAGACAGACACAATGGCACTATTTTCGTCGCATTCTGAGCACTTTGAAATTTGAGCAAAATTTCATCCCTTGATCACACCTCCCCATTGGGAAGCTTTTGGACCTCCAAAAAACTATCTCAGTCTATATGAAGATGAGGGTAAAGTTCCCTCACCCTTCCAACCTCAATCCACTTGGCCTTGC
Source organism: Picea sitchensis (assembly GCA_010110895.2). Lineage (NCBI taxonomy): Eukaryota > Viridiplantae > Streptophyta > Pinopsida > Pinales > Pinaceae > Picea > Picea sitchensis. The sequence continues at coordinate 99,506 of SNQJ01S0109341.1, forward strand.
TTGGATTCTTCCCTTTAAGACCAACTCGCAAATACTCCACATTGCCTCGCTTCGAAGTTCGCATTCTCCTATCAAGGATGGTGTCTTCCTGCGGTTCTGTTAGATACTCTGGAGAAAAATCATCTATGGAAGGAATCTGAACATGCTCTCCTTGATCATAAATCAATGGAGGCTCATACAACTTCAAATTCTCAACATTAACAACTGCATACATCTGCATATATTAAGAACAACTCGAAGATACTCCACATTGCCTCGCCTCAAGTTCGTGATTCTATCAAGGATGGTGTCTTCTTACACCGTAGGATAATTGAGAAAAAAATATTCTATGGTAGGAATCTCAACATGCTCTCCTTGATCATAAATCAATGAGGCTCATACAACTTCAAATTCCCTAACATTAACAACCGCATACATCCGCATATAAGGAGGTAAATCTTAAACTAAAAGCATTGTTACCAATCTTGTCAACAATTTTGAAGGGACCATATAGAATCGGTTTCAACTTTTTACCTCTCCTTTAAGCCTCTCAGTTGATGTAAAGCCAAACTTCTATCACCAACTTGGAAACTGATCAACACGATGCTTTGTCATGTCTCATTTTGTACTTTGCCTGACTCTTCTCAAACTGCTCCTGCACCACCTGATGTGTCGACTGAATTTGTTCAATGGATTTTTTATGCCCTATCAATGTCATATTTTGACCATCAATAGCAATATCTTTTCCCAAAGATAAAATCTAAAGGCTTAATTTGGGTAAATAGGCCAAACATGCTTCAAATGGCAATGCTTGAGTTGAAGAGTGTTTAGCTCTATTGTAAGCATGTTGAACGTAGTGTCAATGTTCATCCTAAAGTTTAGGATGCTTGGTTTAATAAGCATGAAGAAGATGTACCAATCGCATTTGATTCACCACCTCTGTCAATTCATCTGTCTATGGATGAATAGTTGTGCTCTTTTTAAGCTTGGTGTCCAAGGAGTGCCCACAAACTGACTCAAAAATTCCAAATGACTTTTGGGTAAACCAAAATGCACCTAAAACATTTTGAAAGAACAACTGTCGTTTGTTCTGCTATTACCTACTTAGTACAAGGCATCAAAATAAATATCTTACTAAAATGATCAACCACACACATAAAGATAATTCAAGCGACTCTCTCGACATAGGAAATCCACCAACAAAATCCATGGAAATATTCCCAAGGTCGAAGGAACTGAAGTGGAGGTACAACCCAACTTTCACATTACTAGGTTTACTTGTAGCAATAATAATGAACATCCTCCAACATATCATGAAACACTTTCATTCATCTTAGGCTGCATTCTTTGCAAATTAGCCACCGGCTCGTTTTACAATTCAAAATGACTAACAATAAGAGAAGAATGCGCTACTTTCTCTTTATGATGTTGATTCTTTCTCCCCGTGGAATACACAACTTGCCAAGATGATACAAGAGATTACATGCACATGATAATCCAATTCTTCAACATGGTTAGAGTGGCACAAAGCCATCACTCTTAAAGTCGTGATTCAAAGCATATTGCCTCCTACATATCTCTCATTCATGGTAGAATTATGTTTAAGAATAACTAAAGCACTAACAATAGGCCTGGAAAGCATATCAACAACTTTGTTAAAATTCCCTTCTTATACCGGGATAACCAAATGAAATTGTTGAAGAAGACCCATCCATCTGAAGTACCTACCGTGATTAAATATTGTGTTAGTTGATGATTGGTGTGGACAATGGTTTCTTTCCCAACAAATAATGCTTCCATTTCTTAACACTTTGAACCAATGCATATAATTCTCTTTATCATAAGTGTGATAATTAATCACGACACCATTAAACGCCTCTGCATCGAAAACAAATTGGCTTACCATATCAGAAGCAAAACTCCGCCCCACGATAATTACTTGCATCCTGCCCTGATTTCCAAGGTTGTCTTAAATTTGGAAGTGCAAGAACTGGTGTTGAACGGATCTTTTCTTTCAAAGTATCAAAATCCTGTTGTTGCTTGCCTCCCCATTGGAAACCTTGCTTGACACTTGTCACAGCATGTAATGGAGCTGCAATGGATGAAAAGTTAGCAATAAACTTTCCATTGGCTGCTCCTTAAAAACTTCTACCTCACACATTGTCAACTGGACCATTCCAAAATAACTAACTTTTAGAAGGATCAATTTTTAATCTACCTCCACCAACAATATGGCCTATAAATATGAGGTTTGCCAAATTCACATTTGACAACTTCAAAACAACAACTGCTTCCTTTCCTCAAAACATCCAAAACTTTTTTTTTTTTTTTTTTTTTTTTTTTTTTTTTTTTTTTTTTTTTTTATTGAAAATCAAAATATCATCTAAGTAGCCAACAAAATAATCCAAAAAGGCCTCAAGACATCATTCATAACTCACATGAGTAGTAGGTGCATTTCATTGCAAAGTCCAAAGGAATTACCATCCATTCAAACAAACTTTGCTTAGTTTTAAAAGTTGTCTTCCCTGTGTCGCCTTCCAATCTTGATCCGATGATAACCACTCCTTAAATCTAACTTAGTGGAAATATTTGCATCTTTAATTGATCAAGCAAATCATCTATTCAAGGAAGAGGATAACACAATTTTAACTCATATTTTGTTCAAAGTTCTGAAATCAACACACATTTGCCACATTCCATCCTTCTTTGCAACCAACACAATTAAGATCCACATGGATAAGAACTTGGTACTATAACCCCCTTGTCTAACAACTCCAGAATTTGTTTTTTAATCTTGCATTTTCCATAACTCCACATTCTATACATACCAATATTTGGAAGTGGACAATCTTGTTGTAACTAAATTTCATGTTGATTCCTCTTTTGGAGGCAACCCCTTAGGTACTTTAAAACATTTCATCATATGGATTAACAACTTCAAATAGACTGGATACTAACTTTTCATCACAACTTTGAAATGCTTCGTTCTCAATATCATTTTAGGTTTGATCATTAAGAGAACAAAATTTTACTAGCATTAACTAACCTCTCTTCATTTGTCTCCGTGATTTATGATTGATAAATTCATCTCTTAGTGTGAGCTCCACAACATACTCAACCCCATATTTAAAGAAATGATACTTATTCTCCCGAATGACAGAAAATAACTTTCCTATCATACAAATAAGGACTTCCCAACACAACACCACATATATCCAATGGAATCACATCAAGCTATACCTCATCAAAGAAATTTGCAGTTATAGCAAACATAAGTTTGCACCTTCCTGTTACTTGTTGTAACTTAGCATTATCACATATCCAACCAAGAGGGTATATTTAGGTGTGGACTTGTTTCCAACTTAAGTTTCTTAACAAGATCTCGTGAAATAAGATTTGCTTGTGATCCAATCAAATGGCGGTCTATCTTAGTATGTTTTAAGTTCAACCCATGAAAAAGTTCAATTCTTGTTTCTTGTTGAGTTACATTAATATCATTACTTGAAGAGATAGTAATTGTAATGTAACCATTACCTTGGTAACCCATGGTCAGGATCTTCTGCCCTCATCACCGTAATGCAAACCTAAGCCCAGCCTTGACTTCCCTTTGTTGTTGCTTACAAACTTGTCTTTCAGGATGAAGCTTCCCAACAGTGGTCTCATCATGGCCATCTTTTGAACAATGTTTGTTGTGTGAAATTTTTCTCCCTCCTTCTTCATGCAGATTCTTCCTTCCATTGCCTTTGAATTTCTTCTTCTTTGTCTCCCTAGTTGTATGTCTTATTGAAACCCTCATGAATATCGTTCCTTCCTCTAGCTTCCAAGTAAAATGAGTATCCGGTACACAAACTTCATCTAGATTCGTAGGATTTCAAACATGAGTATAATATGCCTCAAATAACTATGCAAAGCACCAATATATTTGAGCAATGCTCGTGAAGAAAAAATCAACCCCAAACCAAAGCTCTTCCTCCTCCTTAAAATTCCTGAGTAAAACTTTGTACATTCTTGCCTTTTAGCTTGTCTAAAATCTCTACCATTCCATGGTTGCCTTTTTGTTTATATGCCAATGGATAAAAAAAAATTTTAATTGCTATAATGAAATCATTCCAAGAAAAATTTTACCATTTTTTATTTCCTCCCGTGTCTTAGATTCCCACCTCAAATAAGTGTTGAACCATCTAATCTTTAATGAAGCAAGTTGAATTTTGGTTTCATCATATTGAATCTTGTATTCTAGAATATACTTCAATTTGACGATCCAATATCTAACTTTTCAACATTAACTTCCATTATAAATTGGCAACTCAAATTCTATATCAAGATTTAATGAAGGAATTGAAGGAGTTTTACCACGCCCATTCGGAAGATGTTTCGAATTGGTAGAATAAGAAGAAGAATATGATGATGGAGGGAGAGAGGGTGGTGGAGAAGCACCATCTCCATTCGCCTGATTTTGTCACCAATCACCACTTTATGCATTTAAGGGTTAGATCCTTCACCCTATGACATCATGTTCTGTTCCATCAAGATCTTCATCACATCTCTCAACCCATGATAGCCTGCCCGAGATCTTCTTCTTCAAGTGAACACGCTCATGAATTTCTCGTGACAGCCATGCTTGCGAATGGCCTCCGAAACTTGCGGGTGAATGAAACCTTACTTCCTCCTTGTTGAGAATCCCTGGTTCCAGTTATGGTTGACCTTCTCCTTGTGAGTTTCAACCTTGTATCAGAAACAAAATCTGCAAACAATCAAGTCTTCAAAACCAGCAATTCGACAACAACTTTGATCTAAAATGAAGAAGACTTTAAAACTTGAAAATTTTATTGTGAAGTGAATGCGCATAGGTAAAAGGATCAGTTTGCAAACACATAAATTAAAGGATTACTATGCAAAATACCACATAGATAGTAGCATAATCAATGTCATAAAAACGTAAACACAGCAACTGTGATAAAGGAGTTCACCCCTCTTATGGGCTACATCTCCTGGTCCAGCTTCCAATGGATCATTATTATTAATTGCTCAAAAATTTCTCAAAAACATGTCTTACAATGCTCAAACTGACAAACCGACTGCTCCAATGGCTTCCCAACATCCCAAAACCCCTATCTGGGCTCTTTCGGCACCTCAATCGGTCGAAAAATGAAGAAGTTAGGCCTCCTGGAAGTCTCCCTCTTCAACTTGATGTCTCTGCATCTACAAAATGCACACTTCCTTGAATGAACCTGGCTCACATGCATTTTAAAGCGTGAAAACCCAGCCCCATATGCAACTGTGCAACGGTGCAAACCGTAGGACGGTTAAGGGCGTGCCAGCTCCTAACCGCCTCGACACCTGGGCGTATGGCACATATGACCGAATGTTGGGGAAAAGGTGGTTAATATGTTTTAAAACTACTCGCACCCCTTTCCACAGAGCCAAAGGTCATGTGGCGCATACATAAACCCACGGGCTAAGTTTCATTCCCACGCATACACAATGGTCGGGCTGTGGTTTCAAAAATCCGCATGCATATACAACGGTCGGCTATGGTTCAAACCCCCCGCAACATTATACCACCGGTCATATGGCATTACAATGACCACGGGCTAGGGCTTAGCCCCGACCCGACCCCCCGCCCAATATACAATGAAATGACTTTATAAATTTTTCAAATGGTTATAGGTTAAGTCTCATGGCGGGGGCACATTGGCTGGACGGTTACATAAAGGCGTTACATGAGGGGGAAGGTCTAGGGGTTGAACCCCGCGGACTCCCATTACATTTTAAATATGAAACCAATAACCAAATGATGAGCGACACATGGCACCCCCGGGTTGGGCCACGTGTCCTCATACCATTCACCACCAACAGACATGTGTCATCTTTCCATTCGACGATCATCAACCAACAACAACCTGCCACGTCACCACTGTACGGTCGTACGGTCTGTACGGTCCTACCACGTCAGACTGTACGGACTGTACGGACTGGTACAGTCAGCATCTAATTTTTTTACCTGTTTGGCTTGGTGAACAAATCACGATATCTTCTCCATATGGTGTCCATTTGACAAAGTAAATATACCATTGAAATCAGGAAGACAAGACAGACACAATGTCATTGTTTTCAACACATTCCGAGCACTTTGAAATTTGAGCAAAATTTGATCCCCTGATCACAGAGCATGCTACTGAATATTTCCATGAATTGTTGAAGAAGTGCGAAGAGAAGAAGGCATACTACAACATGGTGGATTTAGAGCCACATGTGAATCAAAAGAAGGATGCATAAGTTGACGTACATGTAGTAATATGAGGAGGGTTTAAAATAGGAATGAACTTAGAAAATGGAGAAATATCAACTGAGAATGTGGAAGGAAAGATCATAAACATTTGACAAGGCCCTCCCATATTTGAAACTACAAAAATTAAGTCATTTAGGTGCAATGTGCATAGGGTTTTAGAGGAAGAGAGAGTGCATGAAGAAATACAATTCATGAAGCAAAGGTCACTAGAGGAATCCCAGGTTTGTGAGGAATCACAATGTGCAAAGTAAAGATCCTTAGAAGAGGCATGATCCTATGATTAATTATAGTCCACAACACATAATTCATTGGAGGAATATCATGTGCAAAAAGAAACACAACATGTGGCATAGAGGTATCTAGAAGAAAATATCAAATAGGAAGATTTCCAGTGGGATGAACAAAAATAAATAGAGGAGCATGTGCATGAATAGTTGAGACACATAGAGTGAGGAGGAGCACAAAGTGAAGTTGGTCGTAAGGAAATAGTCGAGGATCAAGTAAGTAACCTCCTTTGTAGTTCCTTGAAAATACTAAGTGATCTCGATGTTGTGAGAAATTTGATACATATGTTGTCATTTTGTAAGGGGGAATAGGGTGAATTAATGAATTCTATATATTCCCCACTACTAGAAAGAGATGTTTAATAGATGAGAAAACAAAAGTGCACAGGATGAGAGTTCAAGATGAAATATAAACTCTGAAGGTATGTGATGAATGTTGGAAATGTTTAATAGGTTGTCATTGATGGCAAGTACAGTAATGAAGAATGTAATAGACAGGCACCAGAAGTATTTTGGGAAGAAGCTACAGAGCAACCTCGATAAGATCAGAAGAGATAGTGCAGAGGATATTTGGTATGTTTTACAGGTAGCGTAAGCTTGTCATTGATGGCAAGTACAGTAGTATTGATGGCTTGAGTATAGCTGTGATGATCAATAGGCAAATAGAACATAAGTCCAGGAAGATCGAATGATTGAAGGAAACACAACGTTGATCAGGCATGATGAAGTCCTGTAAATTTTGTGAAGCATTTCTGATCGTTGGATCCCATCCAAAATTTCCAATAGCATGAGGGCCGTCAGATATGAATATAGACAAGAAGAGCGTGCTGAAGAGGAGGATAGATCTCAGGCGTTAGATCTGAGCGCAGAGTCCAACCACCGTTGGATAGAGGAAAACCTGCATGATCTTTAAAGTGCAAGGAGTAGAGGGCTCACAAATCCCGAAAGCAGGAGGATCGTCCATCTCAGGGGGTTATGTGGACCATTGATCTGACTCCCTGTCAGAGTTTTGGGGATCGAGAGTTGGAGATGACAAGTAATATCATCCACAAAAATCCTGATTTCGCGATATGCAAAATCGCGATGTAATCTGAGCCATCAAACCAAGATCACATCTGGACCATCTATCCAACTCACATCAACAAACCACGTCAACTAGGAACACATGGCACAACCAGGTAATGACAAGTGTCAGACTGATTCAACATTCCAAGAACATGTAAGTCACGAATTAATGTGACACGTGGCAGTTATTTAACACATGTGATGTCATCAGACTTACTCCATATCGTAGTTTCGGGGATCGCAACATAGACAAGAAAGAAAACACTACAATAAGCATATTGATTTCATGATATGCGAAATCACGACTTATATCGCAGCTGTTGAATCAATATAGAATCTGGACCATTGATCCATGTCCCTTTTGGGGTTTCGAGGATCAAGTATTGAAGTTGTCAAAGAACATTCACCACATGAATCCTGATTTCACGATATGAAAAATCATGACTTAATCGTGGACCGTCGGATCAAGAGGACGCATGGTGAAAGATTAGAGCACCATAAAGCTCCCTTTCGAAGTTTTTCCTATCGCGACTTAGAGTGACAAGAACCTGCACCTAAGGAACAGGGAGATGCGAGATCGTAAAAGTGCCTTATGCATAAGGTTGTGGTCACAGCCCTTGGTCACGAGAAGGGAAGGAGTCAGTCTAGATAAGCTCCATTTTGGGGTTTCAGAGATCGTGACTTGGAAAGTCGAGATGCCTCATCTCCAGATTTACAAAATGCAAATTCGCAAAAAGTGCTTTTTGCATAGGCGCTTGGTTATGACCATAGTCATATTGGGGAAGGAGCTAGTGCAGAAAAGTTCTGTATCGGAACTTTAGAGATCGCGAAATGAAGTGTCGAAACACTCAGCACAGAATTGTCGAATGTCGAAATACCAAAATGAATGCAAGATCCCATGGATTCAATCCAACGGTGCAGGTGAATTTGAACAAGATCGGAGGGCTACTGTTGCACGACACAGTGAAACTGCTAGAAACCATTGATAGTGTCTACCAGAGGATGCGAAGAGACTTCAGTGTGATTTCCAGAGGAGCTAAAGAGTCACATGGAATCTGCCAGTGGAATGAAGACGATTCGTGGAGGAAATTGACAGTTGGATGAGGGTTTGAGCTCGTAACTAAAACATAAAGTATGAGCTCTATTGTAACAGAGAAGCCGAAGAGTCTCAACTGGCAGAGAGAAAAAGGAATCTAGGCTTAACACCTAGTGATGATAGACACAGGGGTTGAACTGCCAGAGAAGTTGAAGAGTCACGATGATGATCATGTAGAGCACTTGATATGTGGAGGATATTGGAGCGGTATGAGCATGCAGAGGAATGGCGAATATTGCATGCACAAGATGCACATAAGCTATATATACACGGTACAAAGAAGAGAAGTGGTTGTTGTTGCTGTTGGAGTTGTTCTGGTCGTTG
>SNQJ01S0109342.1:0-11709 GCA_010110895.2 Picea sitchensis
CACTTTCCATGTATGTGGGACCCTTGTCTTCAAGCTCGTTATTTTTAGGGATAGGTTTGGGCAAAGTAAAGAGTTTTTTAGCAGAAAAATTATCTTCTTCATTTATTGGGTTGTCTGGAAAATTGAACATTTGATTTTATACATCTCTGGATTTTGCAAAATTGTCATCCAATGTATTTTTTCCATCTATTTTAACAAACAAGGAAATAGGGTATTTTCAAGCATCAGTATAGTATTCAACTATTAACTCTTGAGTTGGGATACAATTTGCTGAGAAATTGTTTAAAATAGTAGAGAAATGTTGGTAAAAACTATTCACCCTTTCTTTATTATCCATTTTTATGGCTAGTAATTCTTTTAAAAGTGCACAAGAGTACATTCTTCACCAAATTTATCAATAAATTCCTTTTCAAAATCACTGTAGTTTGTAATGAATCCTACTGGAAAATTAAAATACCGTGTGGAAGATTTATTTTCAAATGCACAAATAAATAATCTATAAACTATGTCTTCCTCCTCCACATTGAATAATCTAATAGACAAATAGAAATTTTTAATGTGACCCTCCAGTGAGCCTGACTTATTTGTGTCAAATTTTAGGCAGATATGTTTGGGGTGTTTAAGAAGATCATGGAGTTTTCCTAGTAGGTTAAGAGTATCATGACATTTGCAAATAAGCAGTCACTATTGATCTCCAGTGATTTGCTTAGAAAGAATCTATTGAATAATTTCACGAGTTTTTTTAGCAAAATAACAATTAAAGTCAAGAGTTGAAGGATTTGAAGAATGTGTTGATGAAGTAGGGGGAGATATTGAGATTTCATTCAGGGCTTAAGGAATTTTTTCAAGCATGAGCTCAATTAAATCCTCTACATTTTCTATAATATTTTGTGTGTCGATATAAATGACCTTTTTACCAATTCTCTTCTACCTAAGTAATGAAGTAGCTATGGGAAACTTTCCTATTTGATTAGTGTATGTATGGGTAAGTTGATGTAATTAATTTACCTCTTGGTTGGGAATGGAATACAATGCTTCAGTTTCTACAACATTTCTATTATCAAGATAAATAGTCATATCTTAAAATGTTTTCTTAGGATTGGAATCCACACCAAAAATATTGTGTCAGAAATGGTTGTGTAGATTTTTCTTGTCAGCCATATAATGACTAAGCCTCCTTCTAATGCTAAAACTATTGATAGGGACAAATTACCCAATGTAATCAATATGGATTCTTTCTAATTATACCTTACACTATTTGGAATAGGGAATTTGTTTGGTTTATGGATTGACCACCTTTATATAGTTTTGTTCAGGTTTTCTAGGTTGTGGCCTAGTCCACTGTTTATGTAATTTTTTTAGTGCAAAAAATGAAATGAAACTAATATAATACACAAAACGCAAGATGTTCCCAAGATAACTAAAAAAAGTGATGGAATAAACTTAGTACCAAATATATTACTACTTTCAAACTTTAGTAAAAAGTTAAGCAAATTAAATCAATAACCTAAATAACTAGCAATACTACAGAAAAGTATGGTAATGACCAATTGATTACAGTACCATGCTTAAGGATATAGAAAAGAAATTTGAGATACAAATCAAATAAACAAGTTACTTAAAAGTGAGAAAAGTCTGTAGTATAAAAGCATGTGCTCATATCATTCCAAAATTAAGTAAATCAGCAAAAAAGTTCCACAAACCAAACATCTTAGAACTAAATTTGTCTCCAAAAATCTTGGCCAGCAATGGCTTCTCATTCATTAACACTTCATAGAAAATTCTACAAGATGCACAAGCAAAAACACTATTACAATCCAAATCCTTCTAATTTATAGAAAAGAATAAGAGGGGGGCAGGGGGGGATTCAACTTCTTTTGACTAACTTGACATTCCACTTGATTGTTAGCCTTCTTGTTTGGGTTGTTCAAATTTTTCCTCTATAAGATGGCCTCTCATATAAATTCATGATGCTTCTTATCTTTACATTCTTCACTTTCTCACCATCTATGCTTCAAAGATAAGCAATTTTTTTCCTTATGAGAAAAGATATGCCAATAAAAATCGGCTTTGTACAATGTGATGATTTTGCTTATCATTTTCTCATGTTTCTCCATTTTAGCAAGTATGGTCTTAATCAATATTTTGTGCATAGCAAGATCCTCAATGAATCTATATATAGTTGATTCACTGATCTCAGGGATATCTCTTATACCTTTCCTATTATGGGCAATACAACCTTCCAACTCTTTGGACACCTATGCTTGAAGAAAGAATTTATTCCTAGGTCCAAAAGAAGGGAGGTAGCAATCCTCTATTATCATTTCTATGTTTTTCCATATCTTAAACAAAAATATTTACCCCATAATCATTTCCTTGAAGATCTCCATGGATTTGTGCTTCCACATTTTAAGGTCAGACTCCATTTATTTTAGAACCCATGTAGGAATAGTGGGAATTTCATCAAGTGTAACCTTCCAATATTTCACCCTTTCAAACTACAAGTTAGCTTGTTGATACTCCAACTCCCATACTTTGACATATTTTCTGAATTCTGCTATGTCCATCCCTATGGTCTGTAAATATTTTTCTTTGTTGTAGAATTCCCTTTGCACCAGGTTCAATTCATTCTGCACTTTGAAGGAATATTCAATGAATTTAGGAATTTGATAGTTGTCTCTATAATTTTCCATTGATAATTCTTCTCCTCTAGCTATATATTTTGCTTTGCACTCTTCTTTCTCTTCAATAGTTCCACATCTTCAACATTGATTGGTATTATTTCCTCAAGATCTTTTGATATGACAATTAGTTGTGATTGATCTTTCCTAAGGGTTTCTCTTCCTTTTCCTAAGGCTAGTCTATAGAATTTATTGCAAAAAATTAGCACATCAAAAATAGAATACAAGATTAAATTAAAAGATTAAATCGAATTAAAAACTAGCAATTTTTCCTCAAATCATTTAAATTATACAAATTTGTGGGTTTTACATAATATTGATCATGATTTGAGTTGCATGTTGAATTCAGGATGCACTCTTCAGGATTGATCGTAAAATCTTAATGGAGGTGTTATCACTGAGAATCATCCTCATATTGCAATGAGGATAAGCCCAGTACCCATCAAAGTATATGTAAATGTGAATGAGTGTTTAAAGGTCAAATGGACAAGACTCAAAATAATAATGTTATAAACTCATAAATATGGGCTAACATGCACAAGCAATTGGGGTCTTGATCGACTTCAGTGAGTGAATGAGAGTAAAAGTGAATAGGATGAAGAATTAGTGAGGGAGATGTAAAGGTACACAATCGACATCAGGTCTTCAAGCAGCCTAAGGAGGAAAAAATCAAAACGCAAGATCTTCTTGAATTCAAAGTTTAAAAAACACGGAAGAACATCATAGCAGTATTATAATCTAACATTCATCATAACACAACTATAACAATATCATGTGGATATTCCAAACATGGAAACTTCAGCATAAGAGAAAAAAAGATGATATAAGAGAAACTGACTTCTATTAATAAAAAATTCTCAAGTCTAGTACATAACTAGAGAACCAGTCTTAGTCAAAAATATTACAATAATGGAGCCTTACCTCAACTATTCCAACCCCTCTCCAAGAGCTCTCTCCTTCCTTAAATATAAAATAGCATCCAAATATCCTTAGGAGGTCTAATCCCATCTCCTCCATTGGATTTTAAGCCCTGGAGATAGGTGGCAACAATAAAAGAGACAAAAATCCAACAAACTGCTAATTTTCAGGAAATTGTTGGAAGTCATTAATAAATTGTTTCCACCTCACTGCATGAGGTATTTGATGGAGCTAAAAAATAGGTGAAGGTGTCCTTTGAAATCTAAATGATCCTTGAGAATCCATTCGAATCCTCCTTGATAGGTGTAACCTCCCAATAAGGCGAATATCCAAACGGTAACCACTACAGGAAATTCTGTAGTGCTGCTGTAAAATAGTTTTGCACATTTCGTAGCGCCACTTATATGTCTAATATATCTCTAACCGAAACACATTTTAAAAAAATGAGAGAGGTTTTTGTTATTTTGTATGTGATGAAAAAAAACCTCCTCCAGTTTTCAAAAATACTTTCCCATTTGTTCATAATCCAAGTTTTAATTTAGTCACTCAAAGCTTGCAGAAGAGTCCTTGCAAAATAACTCTGCACATTCCGTAGCATCGATCCAAAATAGCCTGCAGTTTTCATAGCGTCGATCCTATTGTGTAATTTTGTAGCATCCATCCTGAATTAGCCTTTGGGAATTCGGTAGCGCCACACCTCAAACAGCCTCTGTGGAATTGGTAGCACCCATCATCAAAACAACTATGTGGATTTGGTAGCGCCACTATTAAGTTCAACTTAGGAGTTTTCATAGAATATAAGGTAGAAAAATCATAGAACATACTACATAGACGATTCTGTAGTGCCATATTTGAAATAACTCTGCAAATTCGATAGCGTACCTCCTCTATTTTAGGAAAGTCTCCATTCACATAAGCTTGCTCTTTAATGTGTGCATGGAGTTGGGTTTTGGTATATGCATTAGATTTGGTAGATATGATAGGTTTGAATTAGGACACTTGAGCACACACCACCTTTGGCCAAATCGATTAATAGGAAATTTCAAGGCTCGATGACGAATTGGGAGACTATGACAGTAGGCAAAGGACCAAAGGAATTTGGAAAATCTAACACAAAAATTATGAAGGTGCTTAAAATTTTGATGGTGCATTTTTTAGTGCCAACATTGGCTCTAACTAGGATGGAGGCCTCCCTATGAGGCTTCCAAGAACTTTAGTAGTTCCAGTCGCCTTATCTATTGGGCTATGGATTCATCTATGTAACCAACCTCTAAATACTGTAAAAAACTGCCACTTATTCAAGAAACTGGAAGACTCGCTAGAAACTGAAGGAAAGCAATGCTCAGGAAGTGATCTTATTACCTATGCTACCCAACCCTAACCAGATCGACAACTTGCTCAAGTTAAGGAAAATTTCCACAGTAACCATTCAAGCAACTTCATGACTGAAGGAATCCCATCCATACCACTGATCAATAGAGAATAACAGAGGTTTGAAAACAAAGATAGAAATTCTTTCAGAGAAACATGTTTATCCATGAATACCTGTGAAATAATGAAAACTGGAATTTTCAGACAATCTGAAACATATGACTCCATATAAGCTGCAATTGGATCCTAGAGACCATGGTTGGAAACTTGTTGATTAAGAAAAGACAACTGCTCATACATACATTTCTCTTTGCTTGAAAACAAACAACCTTATGGTTCCCTTGAGATCATATTTTGGTCATCAACAATTGCAGTCTCTTTGTTTTCAGCATGATGATCACAAGATAGTGGTACAACCGAGTTTAAATCACACTGATAATTATGATCATCCAAGAACATATAGCTATTTATGATATCATTAGTTATAATATGTTCAACATGTTTTGAAAACTGATCATAAACTAGACATGCATCCTTATCCATAGAAAAATCTGCAAATGTTGAAGAATTCTATTCCAAATGTGAATCATACTTACTGTCTTCTTGTTGCAAATCTAAAATATACTGACATCCCTCTTAGTCATATGCATGCAGATTTTCAAAACAAACCTACTCTTGGATCCTCCTAGAAAAATGGATGTTCTCCTCAACTTCTTGAGCATCTTCAAATAAGCTTCTTAAGGATGAAGACTTTCTTTCTCTCAGGAGAAGGACAAGTTCTGGATATTGAGCCATAACATAGAACACCTCAGCAGTAGTTTATGTAGGCCAGATCTCCTAGGGCATGTCATGATAAATAGTGTAGAACCTTCTGTTAAATACGGACAAAGCTTCTTCCTCTCCTCTCCTCAAAGCATAAAAATCATTGATGTGCAAATCAAGGGACTTGTTTTCACTCCAATACTTTAAAAATGCATTGCATAGATCGATCCAAGAACCAATGGAATCGGCTCCCAAACCTTTAAACCACACAACAACATCTCCAAACAAGGATTTGGAGAACAACCTCATGGTAACATCATCATGAACTATCTCAAACTGATCAAGAAATTTCTCAAAGGCCTCCAAATGCCTCTCAATTGTAACATGACCTTCTCCAGAGAACCGAGGAATATACTCAAGGAAATCAAGAGGATAAGGATGAAGGTGATATGTCAGCCTTAAAGGTTTAAACATATTGTCTTTGATTCTAGTTTGAAAACTAGTGGGCTAGATATGAGTTTTAACAAGATGATGGAAAGACTCGGCCAAAATAGCATAAGGTGATGAGATCTTTGAAGGCTTTGAATTAACTTCATCACTCCCAAGGTTACACGGCTGATCAATTTCAGGAGGGATTTCAATACAAAGTTCATCCTTATGAATAGGCTAAGGTGAGGATAACAAGATCAACATATACAACACAATAAGAAGGTAGGTCTTCTTCTTCCAAGGATGGATATATAAACGAAGGTTGATGATCATCTGAATAAACAAAGCACAATATGATTCTCTTTATATGTGAAGGAAAAGATAGGAAAGAGTTGATAAAGAAGAACAAGAGTTCATGTAGAAAACTAATGAAATGATACTTGTTTTTACACTTCTGCCCCTTCATCTTTCCATCAACAGGATCCTCCCTAGTGGAGACTCTGATGGTGGAGTCACCAGGTAGATGATTACAGTCAATTTTTTGTATCCCTCTCTTGTCTACCATCAAGAGTTGGATCTATGTCATTCTTCTCAGGGAGCTCTTCAATCTACTCAAATTTGTCCCCGAAAACGATGCCATTTATGTTATCACTAAGAATCAGCCTCAGAATGCAATGGGGACAAGCCCAGTACCCATCAAAGTATATGTAAATGTGAATGAGTGTTTAAAGGTCAAATGGACAAGACTCAGAATAATAATGTTTTAAACTCATAAATATGGGTTAGGATGCACAAGCAATTGGGGTCTTGATCAACTTCAGCCAATGAATGAGAGTAAAAGTGAATAGGAAGAATACTTAGTGAGGGAGATGTAAATGTATGCAATTGAAATCAGGTCTTCAAGCATCCTAAGAAGAAAACACTCAAAACACAAGATCTTCTTGAATTCAAAGTTAAAAAAACACTGAAGAACATCATAACAGTATTCTAATCTAAAATTCATCATAAAACAACTATAACAATCTCATGTGGATCTTTCAATCATGAAAACTTCAGCATAAGAGGCAACAAGATGATATAAGAGAAACTTACTTCTATTAATAAAAAATTCTCAAGTCTAGTACATAACCAGAGAACCAGTCTTAGTAAAAAATATTACAATAATGGATCCTCAGCTCAACTATTCCAACCCATCTCCAAGATCTATCTCCTTCCATAAATAGAAAATAACATCCAAATATCCTTAGGAGGTCGAATCCCATCTCTTCCATTGGATTCTAAGCCTTGGATATAGGTGGCAACAATCAAAGAGACAAAAATCCAACAAACTACCAATTTTCAGGAAATTGTTGGAAGTCATTAATAAATTGTGTCCACCTCATTGCATGAGGTCTTTTATGGAGATAGGACTTAGGGGTAGGTGTATCGTGACATATAAATGGTCCTTTATAATCCATTCTAATCCTCCTTGATAGGTGGAAACCTCCCAATAAGGCGAATATCCAAGCAATAACCGCTACAGGAAATTTCACAGCGTCACTGTAAAATAGTTCTGCACATTTCGTAGTGCCACTTCTATGTATAATATATCTCTAACCATAACACATTTTTCAAAACTAAGAGAGGATTTTTTTATTTGATATGTGATGAAAAACAACCTCCTCTAGTTTTCAAAAATACCTTCCCATTTGTTCATAATCCAAGTTTTAAGTTAGTCACTCAAAACTTGCAGAAGCGTCCTTGCAAAATAACTCTGCACATTCTGTAGCGCCGATCCAAAACAAGCCTACAATTTTCGTAGCGTCGATCCTGTTGTACAATTTCGTAGCATCCATCCTGAATTATCCTCTACGAATTCGATAGCGCCACGCCTCAAATAGCCTCTTTGGAATTGGTAGCGCCCACCATCAAAACAACTATGTGGATTTGGTAGGCCACTATTAAGTTCAACTTAGGAGTTTTCGTAGCATATAAGGTAGAAAAATCGCAGAACATACTACACAGATGATTCTGTAGAGCCATCTTTGAAATAAATCTGCAAATTCGGTAGCGCACCTCCTCTATTTTAGGAAAGTCTCCATTCGCATAAGCTTTCTCTTTAATGTGTGCATGGAGTTGGGCTTTGGTATATGCATTAGATTTGGTAGATAGGATATGTTTGACTTAGGACACTTGAGCACACACCACCTTTGGCCAAAGTGATTAATGGGAAATTTCAAGGCTCAATGATGAATTGGGAGGCTATGACCGTAGGCAAAGGACCAAAGGAATTTGGAAAATCCAACACAAAATTATGAAGGCACTTAAAATTTTGATGGTGCGTTTTTTAGTGCTAACAGTAGGTTCAAACTTCGGGAAACAAGCTTGCGTGCAAAGTCATATTCATTCCCCTAAATATTTGAACTAAAATGTTTAGAGGTCTATAGCCTTGTGTGTTACTCAATAGGGATAAATGTCAAATCATGATAACTACCCATCAAACCAAAATTTGTGGCATGTGCACTTACAACTGATACTTCATGAATCATTTAATCACTTAAATTTGAAAGGTGATAAATCATGTTTGAAGGCATCCATATACGTACAATCACCTGCATACTTTAGATATGTCAATTCAACTTCATTAAACTTTTACTTGTGCAAATAGTTTGAAATGATGGGAGAATCAATCTGTGAAATGAGGCTAATGAAGAAAATCGAGACCCTTTAACACCATTATAATCAAGGGTAGGCTCGATTTGGAGATCATGCCCGACTGAGCGATTGGGATGTGAGTTCACTTGGTCCAAGTATAATTTCGTGATCGAAGCTAATTCTCAAATCAGTGCAAGGCGGACGTACATTAGTTAAAAGGGATCTCGATTTGGCAATTGGGGTTGACTGAAAAAGCAAGTTCTATGAAGGGTATGAATTAGTTGATTTCTTGAAATAATGAAAGAAAGAATATACATTTGATCAAAAGAAAATAAACTCAATGATCCAGGTGGATATCGATGGCCATACACCTTTTCCAACTAGCTCAAAGCAATTTTCTGGCAATTTTGGTAAGTTACTATTTTTGGCAGTTTTTCGGGTCTTGAACTCCCGGAGCCGTTTTGAGGCCCTAAACGACGTTTTTTGGGCATCAAACCTCTGACAAATATGAGTTTGTTCCAAACTTGATATTCGTTGTCAGCAATTGTAGTCCTGGGATAGATATTTCTAATGATGTATTGAGTGCCCCAAGCGAAGATCGTATGCAAAATGTACGCCCCCGGGAAGTTGACGTATCAACTACCCCCATCGAGGCCCGCAAACCTTTTGGCTTTTCATCTTCCGGGGTTAGGATTTTGGATTTTACTTATGTTAAAAAGGCCTTTGGAGCCTCATTGTAATCATCATATTCTTGTGAATGCGAGTAGCCGACACATCTATTCTCTCTTCTCAGAGATAAGATGCCACCATTCTAGTGAGTCTTTCACGCTGTATTTTTACAGTCTTTGTATAATTTCACTCATTAATAGAAAATTGTGTATTACTGTATTACATTGCTTTATTATATCTCTTCTCTCATTTCCTGTCGAAAATAATCCGGATCACTCAAAGAAAAGGAAGAATTCAAAAATGTATGAGGGGTTTGATTCATAGATTGGGGATGATTCCAAAATCAAAACTCCTTCACACTAAAGTTAGTGTAATAAGTCCCCAATTTGGCCATCAAACCCAATTTACAATTTGGGGCAAATAAAGGTTCAAGGAGATAAATAAAAAATCAAACAAAAGAAGAATAAAAAATTTGAACAAAAGAAAAGGTGAAGCAAATCCCAATTTGGAAGTTGGAGTCAATTTCCAAACTGGAGGATGGCATAGAAAACAAAGTGAAAGGAGGCCCAATTTAAAGATCGGGCCTGATTTGAAAATTAGGGGCTATGAGAGTTGGAACAAAAATAAAACTAAGGGAACTCAATAAAAGGAAGAACTCAAGGTTGAAATGGGAAGAAAACTCAAAAAAAGAGCTATCCAAAACCAAGCAAATAAATATTAAAGGCCTATATAGCTTATCCATCTAATGCATCCATGCAATAAGAAATCAGATTCAATGCGTAAAAGGAAGAAGCATATCTAGATCAATAAAAATTAAGGTGGGGCCCCAAGTTTTGCTCAAAACTTAGGGGGGTTGTTGTGGGTACAACATTATCCTAGTGATGTTTGTTGAGGACACAATCTAAAAAAATATCCTTCCTATAATAAATGAGTGGAATAACAATGATCATATTGTGTTGACATAGTTGTTGTAATGAGCATTACTTTAGATGGTCAAACTGCTCGTATCACTGCTATGAGCAATAAAAATTAAAGGAAGAGAATACAATTGAAAGTTGTCAAATTTGTACAATCTAGGTAGTATCATTAATTGTTCCTAATGCTATAATATGTTGAGGATCCTTTAATTTTTTTATTACTGCTTGCTGAGGAAAAAAAATCCATGGTTTCACATTGATTAGAATGAGCAATTTGATATATAGGACAAATGTTGAATGAGAGACTAGGAAAACATGGTACATCATCAAAGTGACCATCGACAAGATGAATTATTCCTAATCCTACAACACCTAAAGATATATCATCACCAATAAATAGTTGTTTTTTGTTACATTTATTTAGAGAATAAAGAAAAAAAATGACTTTATCCTTAGCCATATGGTAAGAAGCTTCTAAATCAAGAATCCATTCATTTGATAAACTATGATTTAATGCATTGGAGGAAAAATCATAAGTAGAAAGGGCATGTAAGTTTGAGGAATGAGAGGAAGAGTTATCCAACCGTAAAGGTTTTTCTTATTCATGGCTACTTCTAAAGATTCCATCTTCTTGAAACAACACAACTCTTGATGACCATCTCGCCCATAAAAATTACAATGCTTGTGAGACTTCTTTCCTTTTGGCTTAGCACCTTTATCAAGATTAGGAGCATGAGAAATATGAGGGGATTTGGTGACCTTGTTTTCTTTTTTGAGGTGAGAGTGATGCTTCCATGGATGCCTGGGGCCTTGCTTCTATTGTTCCACTAAGGATTTGTCAAAGGTACTTACAACATTGATCAATCCAAAGTATAAGAAAGTATATTTATCTCAAACTATAGAATCACAAAATGTTTCAAAAGATGGAATTTTGTAAGAAGTACCTTGACTAGGAAAGGCCTCTATAGTAGAGTGAAAGGAAGATACAAAAGTAGAATAGGCATTTCCAAATTTAGAAAGAATATAAAAAAGTAGTTGATGATCATTTTTCTTGATTTGACAATCTATAAATAAGAGCCTTGGTGTTTTGAACTTTGAAATAAAATATTCAATGCAACTAAAATCATTAGGATTCAAGGAAATCAATTGATTTTCAAGTTGGTGAACTCAAATCAGGTTGTGTTTATCAAACACAATTTCCAATTTTGTCCAAGTTGCATCAAAGTTTCATTTCCTTGAAGATAAAATTTTAATTCATTTGAGATTGGAATCCCTATGAGTCCACTTGCCAAGTCGTTTTGGTTGTCCCATTCATCTCTCTTGAATGC
>SNQJ01S0109342.1:25392-40955 GCA_010110895.2 Picea sitchensis
TGAAGGAGATTGGGTTTTGGATTTGTTCTCGGGTTCAGGTAAGAATTATGATCTAATATTTATGAAATCATACTTCAATCTTATATTGTTTTTAATTTATGTCTTTTTATAGTATCTAACTTCATTATTTATTTTGTATTTGATAATTAGGTACAACATTAGTGTGTTGTCTAAAGAAATGAAGGAATTGCATAGCCATTGAAAGTGACCCAATGCAGTGCAGTTTTATTCAACAAAGAATTAATATTATTCCAGCTCTTCCAAATGAAATGCAAGAAGTTGTCTTGAGGAAAGGAGATTTTAGTGAATCAAAGGTGGCAAAATTGTCAAAGGAACCTCAAGTACCATTATGAGGAATGATTGGAAAGGATCACTTTGGAGAACTTGTGGATATCAAAGAGGCAATGGAAGAACAAAATCACACAATGGAAGCACAAAATGACGTCGAAGAAGATGATAATGTGTCTATTGAGAATGATGAATTTGGGATATATGATATTGTTGATTAGTTTTAATATGCCTTTGAAGATGATGCTCAATTTTTCAAATTTTTGATGAGTTATAACTGTAATGTTTTGACTTTCAGATTTTAAAATAAGAATAAAGATGTATCTATTGTTGTTTTGTGATGAATCTTTTCATTGTTTTTTTTTTTTCATTTTATTTATATGTGAATCACTATACATTGGAGAATTTTATTAAATGTTGTCATTTTTTACTTCAACTGTATAAAAATATGAAAGAAAATGATAATTTTTTTATAAAATTTTGATTTTTTTTGTTCAATTATGTCCATAAAAATGCTTTATTTGACATGTTATTTTAAGGAATATGTACCAAAATGTATAGGTTTTTATTATATATGGCTATAAAATGTGTATTTTTTTGCTAAACATTCAAAAATAGTGTTATTTAACTACAATTTTTTTCGATGTATTGAAGTAAAGGTAAACAATGTGTTAAAAATGATGTTTTTCACTATATTTAAAAAGGATGGAACAATAAATTAATTAAAGAGACAAAATTATATGAAAATTCGTAACTTCAAAAAAGTAAATGGTAAAAAAAATTTAAGATTGAAAGAAGCATGAAAAAATGACTAAAAACACCATTGAATAAAAAAAAAAAATGAAAAAATTGAAAATAGATGAAAATAAGCATTTAAAAAATAATGTGGAAACATTGTGGATCGAAAAATTTAAAATATTGAAAAACCACCTAAAAACAGAGGGGCGTGCTATCGGTAGCACCATTTTTAAAAATGGGGTAAAAATTTGGACTCCCAAAAAAACGAGAACTATGTAGAGTTCTCGTTGAGTTGGTAAATATGTTATTTATAATATGGGATGGAACATGAATTATATGTTAGAATCACAACTTAGGGGTCATGTAACATTGTAATTGTAATGATAATATATCATATTATTTAAGAGTTGTGATGCTCAATAGTGTTGTGGCAGTGCTCAATATTGTTGGTGTAATGCTCAATACTATTTTTATTACATGGCATAATGGTTTTTTAAATATTTTATTTGTATTTTTCCCTAATCGTGGATTCAAAGCTTGTTAAAGTTGTTGCATTGTGTTCATATGCCAAATGCAATACATAATGAGCTATTATAAATTTTCCATATTCTTTAAAAATAAATGGGCTATAAGTTTCTAGATTGTTTAAAACTAAGTTTGAAATAGAAAAAATGGCCAAAATATATTTTTGTGAAGATGAACATATAATGTCTGTCCAACGAAATCAATAAAAACCAATCATAAAACAAAATAAGAAGAGATACTCCAAAACTTATTATATAAAAAAAGAATACATTGAAACTATTCAGTCGGAAAGAAGGGCATATGTCATGTCTCATATTTCCATGAGAAGTAATATCCATCCATCATTTGCATGTGAAGTAAGTGTAAAGGATCATGTAGCTCGGGTAACAAACCTTCCCTTCTAGCCCTTTTTTGGCCCTGGAACAAGCCCTCATGATACAGATGAAACTCCACTTCTTATGCTTAGCTTGGTCCCTTGTGCTCGCCTCTGTCTTTGCAACATCTAGGGTTCTATAGTCACGTGCCTTCTTACAAGCTCTATCAACTTCCCTTCTTATTGGAGAGATTAGTCTAATCATACCCAAAAAAAGGGTCTACACTTATATTATATATGAGTTATTATTGGATCTTATATACAAGTCATTATCGATCGTCTAGTTGATCGGGTTTGCTACTCAAAGGTGTGTCTAGTTTTCTTTCTAAAATGCTCCAAGAAGGTAGTATTGGTTGGAAAAACTCAAACTCCCTCCTTGTTTCGCTGGCTTAACAAATGGGATGGGAATTTTCTCGATATCCATCATCAAGATCCGGAAAAATCTTACCCACAACTTATTTTGGAGGACTATTTCGGAGGGATTTCTTGCAGACACTTCTGTGTAGTGAACTAGACCAGGCCAAGTCCAGAAAGGACCTCTCCCTCACCGGCTTGAAACATTGCTTAGGATTTTGACCAACAACTCTCATCTCAATAGATGGTGGTTCGTATTCTAGTGATGGTTCATGCCCTTACGGGAGCTATGCTCACTTGTCATTTCTCTAGTTATTGTTCAAAGATAGAGAACAAGAGCTAGAACAATGATAGTTCGATCGATTCTACTTGCAGTTGCAAAGGAGAAATTATAGAGGAAGAAATGAAGAGACTGAAGCTAGCAATACCCAAAGAGATTTTTCCTTCGACTGACTAGGAATATTATCATCGACCCATGAATTAACAGAGACACATCAAGGTATTGATGTTTGTTCTTCTATTTTCCAACTTTGAAACCACCTCCCTTGCTTTAACTTTGGCCATGACCTACAAGTTGGAAAATTTTCTTAATGACTTCGAAGCATAGACAAGTACTCTTTAAAACTATGGATTAATTTCTTTGTTAGTTTGTTGCCTTTTTTTTTTCTCTCTACATGTTTAACAAATCACACACTATACAAATGGATTAACATTAATGTATTATCATTCATAATTCTCTAATTGATATGTGAGAAAAGTATGATTTGCATAATGAAATTGATATTCTTGATGTACCTTCCATCCATCGCTCATTTTCTCGCTTTGGTAATCACAACCTCTTCTTTGTTTTTGATTACTAACTGACATTTATGTGGGTTGCCTAATTGTCTCTTACGTTGTTGGTGGAATTGCATCTCAATCTTAAACTATCGGTGAAACCACTAGATCACACATGCTTCTATTCAAAGGAAGTTCTATGAAGCCAATGAAGCGCTGAGAAGGCTTTAGCTGAAGATAATTGTGGCCATGTATGCAAGGGATAGTAATGCTAGATGATTTATTCTTGGTGGTGACCGCAAAGCATATGGCCACCGAAAAATTCTTAATTAATTGACAAGGATTGTCCTTGGAAAAATGGATTTAATAAAGGTGATATTACCTGTTATCACATAAAGTTGTCAAGGTCACAGGATGACCAAGTCTTTTGTTACACGGGTAATGTCCAAGCATGGCATTCAAAAGTAGTCCATTTCAGGCTTGAAATATAAGCAACAACCAAGTTTGATTTTCAACGGTGGAGATCCCATGTGCAGTTTAGATTAGCGGCCCTCAGACAATCGAAATTTAAAATTCACGCAAGGATTAACGACTAACCAAACATCTCAAAGCCTCAAAGTCCCGAAGTAAATCTGATCCATTGAAGGCAGAGGACACGTGTCAACAGATCTCTCACTTCGGGAATTCCACACTTTAGAGAATTGCGCGAGAAAGCAGGAGAAATCTCCTGAAGCCCGAACTCCCAAAGTAAATCTCGACCGTCCAAAACAAGAGTACACGCGACGCCAAATCTAACACTTCGGAAATTCGACACTTCATAGGATTGCATGAGAAAGCAGAAGAAAAACTCATGAATCCTAAACTCCTGAAGTGAATCTTGATCGTCCAAATCAAGAGTCCATGCGGCGCCAAATCTAACACTTCGGAAATATGGAACTTCGGAGGATTGTGCGAGCAAGAAGAAGAAAAACTCGTGAATCCTGAACTCACGAAGTGAATCTCGGCCATCTAAAACAAGAGGACATGTGGAGGCAGATCTCTCACTTCAAATATATGACACTACGAAGGATTGTAAGAGTTATGCATTGAAAGGGCCCAAAGCCTGAACTCCTGAAGTAATTGTGAATCATTGATCTTTGCAGCAGGAAGAAGGGTCCATCCAAGAGCGGTGCGTGGTGGTAAAATAAAGGCTTTCCCAGATCACATATTGTAGCAGATCAACGGCCACACTTCATTGTGGGCATGGAACATGCTCGAATGATAAATTTATAGAGTTGTCCCGCAATCAAAATCGTGTTATGGCGAAAGGGATACATGGCAGAAGGTGGTGAATTATGGGCTCAAAATTGGTGTGGATCCAAACCTCCTTTGACAGCCCCGCAATCACGTGCTTATTCAGTGTCAAATCTGAGAGGAGCATGTAGCATCCCCCTAGGCATTGAGCCTCGTCCCGATCCCGAGGATAATTCAGTTAATGAATGAGGACTGGTAGTTGAAACCTCGTTTCACTCCATAAATAGAAGGCATGGAAGCTCTGGTCGAGGAGACATAACTGTCATCCCAAGGTACCAACTAGATGGTTTCTTCTTATAGGCCCATATTGATCTGAGCTTGTGTTTGACAGGAGGAAACATGCACAGTCTGACAGAAGGAGGCGCAGACGAAAGGCTTTGAATGGAATAGCCAGATCACACTCCTGGCAGTTGTGAACTGATCTGATTATAAATAGATTAGTTCAAGATTTTGTTAAGGTGGTCGATGGTTGAGTAGAGCTCCCTATTTTGTAATAGCTTGATAGCTGAGTTGTTCTCTGGTTATGTATGAGACCTGAGACTTTCTCATTAATAGAAGTCATCTTCTTTCATCATCTTGTTTTCTCTTGTGCTGAAACACTCGTGCATGGATGATCCAGACGAGTTGTTGTAGTGGTATTGTAATGGAGGTTTGATTATAATTTTGTTGTGACCTATTTCAGTCTTTTCCTTCATTGTCTTATTTCCTCTTATGATGAAATTCTTGTGCATGGATGATCCAGACAAGTTGTTGTAGTCGCATGGTAATGGAGGTTTGATTATTATGTTGTTGTGATATATTTTAGTGTCTGAAACTTAAGTTCAAGAGTTCTCTTGTGCTTGAGATTTTCTTCACCAAGTTGCTTGAAGGTCATATGCTCATGGAAAACTTGTCCACTCTCCTCACTAATTATTCCTCCTTATCATCTTTATCCTTATACCATTGACTGAAGTTAATGAGGACTTCATTTCCTTATGAATTTCTTGTCTATTTTCTGTGTGAAAAATTCTTGTACCGAGCTTTGTCCATTTGATCTCCACTCATAAACCTACCTCCACAAACATTTTGATGGGTATTGGGCTTATCCTTTTGCAGTCCGAGGGTGACTCTCAATGCTAACATTATTAGCGCATTTTTTGGGGAACAAATTGAAGAAATTTCCCTAGGATTGAACGACAAAGAAATTTTGATTCTGAAGGTGCATCAGAAATCAGTACCTTGAAGAATTCAACTTGCACCTGGTGACTCCACTATTTCATTTGTGGCTCCCAAAGGTAGACACACGAGGTATACTCCACAACTACCTCTTGCAACACCTGAAGCTGACCCAGAAAATACTATCAAGAAAGGAAAGTTTTCTCAAGAAGGCTTTTTAGCTGATGTTCCAGATTGAAAAGCTCCCTGGGAAGAACGACATTGAAGAGATCCAATTTTAGATGGTGAATTAAAGTTGGACACATTATTTTGACTACTCATATTTCACCATGGCGACTCCACTGGTTTGAAATGGAGAATATTTTATCTCAGAGGTATGCCTTCTGTGATTTTTCAAAAATAGTTGGTTTTCCTAATCCATTGCCTAGTAGAGATGAATGGGAAAGTAGCCTTCCTATATTTCAAGGAGAAGAGTGGGAGGTACCAATTGAACACTTGTTGGATTTTTATGATTTTATTCATCAACTCCATATTGTGCATGAAGATGTTCAGATAAATATTTTCAGGTATTCATTAGATGGGATTGCTCAAGATTGGTGTCGATCTCTTCCAATTGCAAGTATCAACTCTTTGATAGGTTTTCATGCAGCTTTTAATTCATTTTGTAAAGAGTATTTTTGAGCGATGTTGTGATGAGTTTTCTTTGCTCCATAAATATTATGTTAGTCATGAAAGCGTGATTTGTGATGAAACATTTATTGTAGAAGAAAACATTTACCATTAATATCATGAGGTGTTGAATGATATTCATTATGATAGCAATAACATAGAAACATATAGCATCATATCAGATGTATCCATTGTTTTAAATATTCATGAAGATCAACATGTCTCTTCTAAATATTCCGATGTCGAAGAGAAAGTGTATTCTGCAGTAGATATTTCTCCTAACTATGAAGCTAAGATAGATGATAAGATAGTTAAAAAAACTAGGGAAGATTCCTCTCTGTTTTTTCCTAGTTTTTCAGAATTGAAGGCAGATTTTGTTTGCTTCTCTTATCAAGAAAATGCAGAGGATATTTATGTCCTTGAAACAAATGTTTTTGGCAGCCCTGATTATAATGATGAATAATTTGTTTCGATTTGTTTCGAATACCGACCAAAAACATCCAATTTTTGATGAATATCTCAGTGAATATGATAAAGAGAAGAACTTCTTCATGGCTTCTTTGGAACCTCGTAGCATGGTTCCTATATATGATGATTATGAATATGATCCTTGGGAGGGCCATGAAGGAGAAAAGGAAGAGATAAATGTGCATCTTATCTTCTGTTCAACACTTGTAAATGAGAAAATATCACCTTGGATTAGCCAACCTACATCAATCCTTTATTCACCTGTACACTCTGAGAACACCAAACAACATGTGAGCAATAATGAAGTAAAGGAGATAATTTATTACCAGTTTAGCATGCCTTATTATAAATTTTATGACCCTGTGGGGTTATATATGGAGTTGAGTTTTCCAAAAGCATTGGAGCCTACAAAATTATTCATATTACCATCATTTAGGGGTATTGTCAGTGTTCCAAAACATGTTTTCATTATGCTATCATACTTCCCTTACCTTTTGTGGATCATTTGCAGTGAAAAGAAGAATTATGTTACCAAACAGTTTGGGTGGCTATGGTGGAAGTTTGTTTTCACCTAGCACATTGTAAAAATTGGTTAGTTTAGGATTGTACATAAATAAACTCCATCTGGAGCATGTATGTTTGTTTTGTTTTTAAGTTGAGTAGTGTACATATCAGTCTGTTGTCTTTAGAAAAATGTATTTGAGCTCGACTCCATAACCCAACAACTAAGGCACTAGAACTTCTTGTTCTTGGAATTTGACAGGGAGCATGCCATCCCCTGTGGAGCCAAATGTTATCACATAAATTTGTCAAGGTCACACGATGACTAAGCCTTTTGTTGTACGGGTAACGTCTAAGCACAGAATTCAGAAGTAGTCCATTCTGGGCTTGAAATACAAGCAACAAGAAGGTTTGATTTTCAACGGTGGAGATCCCATGTGCAGTTCAGATTAGCGGCCCTCGGAAAGTCGGAATTTAAAATTCGCACAAGGATTAACGACTAGCCAAACATCCCGAAGTAAATCTGATCCATTGAAGGCAGAGGACACACGTCGGCAGATATCTCACTTCGAGAATTCGACACTTCGGAGAATTGTGCGAGAAAGCAGGAGAAAGCTCCTGAAGCCCGAACTCCCAAAGTAAATCTCGGTCGTCCAAAACAAGAGGACACTCGGTGCCAGATCTAACACTTTGAAAATTCGGCACTTTGGAGGATTGCGCGAGAAAGTAGAAGAAAAAATCCTGAAGCCCGAACTCCCAAAGTGAATCTCGGTCGTCCAAATCAAGAGGCCACGCGGCGCCAGATCTAACACTTCAGAAATACAACACTTTGGAGGATTGTGCGAGCAAGCAGAAGAAAAACGATTGAATCCTGAACTCCCGAAGTGAATCTTGACCATCCAAAACAAGAGGGCACATGGAGGCATATATCTCACTTCGGAGATACAATACTTCAGAGGATTGTAAGAGCTATGCATTGAAAAGGCTTGAAGCCCTAACTCTCGAAGTAATTATGAACCGTTTATATTTGTAGCAGAAAGCAACGTCCATCCAAGAGCGGCGCGTGGTGGAAAAATAAGGGATTTCCCAAATCATAGATTGCGGCAGATTGATGACCACACTTCATTGCGGGGACGAAACATGCTTGAATGATAAATTTATAGAGTGGTCCCACAATCAAAACCGTGGTATGGAGAAAGGGCTACGTGGAGGAAGGTGGTGAATTTCGGGCTCAAAATCGGTGTGGATCCAAACCGTCTTTGACAGCCCCGCAATCACGTGCTTATTCAATGTCAAATCCGAAAGCGGCACGTAGCAACCCCCTAGGTGTTGAGCCTCGTCCCGATCCCGAGGAGAATTCATTTAATGAACGAGGACTGGTAGTTGAAACCTTGTTTCACTCCATAAATAGAAGGCATGGAACCTCTGGATGAGGAGACATAACTATCATCCCAAGGTACCAACTGGATGGTTTCTTCTTGCATGCCCATACTGATCTGAGCTTGCATCTGACAGGAGGAAACATACACAGTCTGACAGAAGGAGGCGCAGACAAAAGGCTTTGAATGGAATGTCCATATCACACTCCTGACAGTTGTGAACCGATCCGATTATAAATAGATCAGTTCAAGATTTTGTTAATGTGGTCGATGGTTAAACAAAGCTCCCTATTTTGTAATAGTTTGATAGTTGAGTTGTTCTCTAGTTATGTATGAGACCTGGGACTTTCTCATTAATAGAAGTCAACTTATTTCATCATCTTGTTTTCTCTTGTGCTAAAACAGTCATGCATGGATGATCCAGACGAGTTGTTGTAGTGGTATTGTAATGGAGGTTTGATTATAATGTTGTTGTAACCTCTTTCGGTATTTTCCTTCATTTTCTTGTTTCCTCTTATGTTGAAATGCTCGTGCATGGATGATCCATACGAGTTGTTGTAGTCGCATGGTAATGGAGGTTTGATTATTATGATGTTGTGATATATTTTAGTGTTTGAAACTTAAGTTCAAGGGTGTTCGTGTGCCTAAGTTTTTCTTCACCAAGTTGCTTGAAGGTCGGATTCTCATGGCAGACTTGTCCACTCTCCTCACTAAGTATTCCTCCTTCTCACCTTTATCCTTATACCACTGACTGATGTTAATGAGGACCTCATTTTCTTATGCATTGCTTGTCAAGTTTCTATGTTAAAACATTCTTGTACCGAGATTTGTCCATTTGACCTCCACTCATAAACCTACCTCCACAAACATTTTGATGCTTATTGGGCTTATCCTCTTGTAGTCTAAAGGTGACTCTCAATTCTAGCATTAGCAACAATATTGCAACCACCAATAAGACTTCAAATTTGACATACAATAAGATTGAAGCAATGAGAAGGATTTAGTTGAAGCTAATTGTGACCAGTTATGCAAGGGCTAAGAATGCTAGATGATTTGTTATTGGGTGGTGGTCTCAAATCATATGATTGTCGTGTTGTTACGGATCGCATGTTGCATGCATGCATTTGTAGGTGTCAGATCAAAACTATGCATGAATAGTCATTGACAAATAATTAATTAGTTGGCAAAGCACTAGCAAAAACTGTTATAGCAGTGGCAAAATAGAATTAATGATGGCAATATTATCAACAATATTGCAATCACCCCAACATTAAGACTTCAAAGTTGACATCCAATCAAATTAAAAAAATAAAATTTTTAATTTAAGTCAAATAATATAATATGTTTAATTTAGCTAAAAATTTTGATTTAAGTTAAATAATATAATATGTATTATTTAGGTTTCCTTATGTTAAACTTAAAAAGTCAACAAAATTTCAAAATTCAAATGTGAAGTAATAAGTAATAACTTATTAAGGACAAATATAATGCTATAATAATAACTTATTAAGGAAAAATATAATGCTATAATACTAAAGGTAGGAACTAATTTGGATAAATTTGACGTCTAAAATGACCATCCTAAAGATATTAAAATAATAATTAAAATATTAATATAAGAATTATGAATTTTCAAAAAGAAAATAATGAAAACTTATTTTTTTAATTGTATTTTTCACTTATCTAGATAAGTTTACTCAAATTTCAAGTGTAGAAACTTATTGGATGTAGAATTAAATTCCACATCCAACTAGTGCTTACTTTGTGTGCTTTTAATATATAGTTCTCATTGCATGTGAGTCAAAGAATACACACACTAATAATCCTTCCAAATTCAAGACAATGAATTATTTTGATGAAGGAATGTTTGCTTACCATCCCTTTCCATATAAATGAAGCTTGTAGTTTTGTGTTTTAGTGGACACTGCAATAATGTATAGAAATTTACAACATGCACCGAGAAAGAAATATTTTTCCACATTCAATCGTTTCAAATCTAATCTGGATTGTGCTTATTGCAGTGTACTCAAAATTCAATTTCAACCTTGATAAGCAAGACCTCTGCAACTATGGGACTAAGAGTTCGTTGTTCATGTCTGGTCAATAATGTGTCCCCGCAACAATTTAAGGCCATGATAAATGCGCTCTATTTCTATATGTCGGTGACCACCCATTAGTGTTGAATCTTCGACAACATTCAAACATCGTTCTCAACATACTCCCATTAACTCAAATGCTGAATTTTTCTTTCAATGAATAGATAATCAGTGCAAAAATCATGTTTATGGTTTGATATACCTCCTGATGCATGGGTTATGCATTTTCCCAATACCATCTTTAGAGCACAACTGAGAGTAATCCCCATATATGTGCATTCAACCATATTTATCTTCTTCTCGAAGGAAGAGTCAGGCCCTCATCTTAAAATGGCGATATATGCAATATCTGCAATAGGTACCTATCATCCTTTGTTCATCCAGGTCTAAAGCATTGACATTATTCTAATACCACATGATAAAACACAAAGTAAATACAAATGTTGTAACAAAGAAATAACAAGATTGGAAAAAGGATAATTCCTTAAGATCAAATAACATTGAGTAATCTTCACAGACTATACGCTTATTATAAAAAATAAAAAAAAAGTTTAAGATACTATAATTACTTAAAATTAGGTTAATAGCTCTTTTTTTTTGTCATGTGGGTCTAACTCTGGTGGTTGGAAAAATGGGGAAAAATGGGGGAAAATGGTTCTTAGCCTCTTCATATAAGTTCAATTCCCATAGAAATTATAACTATCATACCCCCTAAACAGGGGAAAGGAAACACCTAAGTGAATTGGTGTGGTTACTTTGTTTAAAGACAAGGAGATTTTGTTTTTTGGGGAGTATTTAAAGCAATGTAGTCATAGGTAGTCAATGGTCAAAGTTTTGGACCAGTGATTTAGATTCTCACTCTCACTTGCATGTACGTCTAATGCATTTAATGAAGTATATACAACCTTTGTGTGAAATTGGGGGAATCGACATATTTGGACATGCAACGACAAAAGAAACAAAGTGATCATGAGAACGAACTGATTTCATTCTATAACCCTTCATGCCACCACTAAAGCGTTTGAATTTACCTTACATACATAATTGGTCCAATAATTGTGGTCAACTGAGGGCGGAAGACAACATCGATTAGACTTATTGCAAGCTTCATTTGTGACAATCCAATTTCATCAATTTAAGCAAGTGATCAGTGTTGAATGAAAATGCATCAAATGGGTAGGAGGGAGGAAAAAACAAACCATTATTTGAGCCAATCACAACTTCAAACATGGTATTTATTTTATGCAATATCACAATTAAGAATGTAAAACATGCAGGCAATCACTATTGTATCAAAATGAATTAAGAAGAAATATGTAAGTAGAAAGTGTGGACCACCCAAGCCATGATGAATCAGTCAATCATTTGATCTAAATTATGCATGTAATGACCCACAAGTGAAATTCCCCTAGTTTGTAAAGACTTGCAAATGAACTTGGTATATTTCTTACCCTCACTCCCATAATTTAGGAAGATCATTTTCTCTTAGCATTGGTTCGAGCACTCGAAGACATTTGGGTAAAATTCAAAATTAGATTCATGCATTAGAGGACATATTCGGGTAAAATTTAAAATTAGATTCATGCATTGTTGGCATATAAAATGTTGTTAAAACATATTCCCAACTTTCACATGAGGTTGTGGTATAACATAAAAGTCAACAATCCATTGGATATAGGTTTTGAGTTCCATCATCTCGCTAGCAACAACTACACTCTTGGTACAACTGATCACTGGGCCATAAATCATTTGAATCTCATGTTTGGAGGACACGAGTAATTATCATGGCTAAAGACCTTGGGATTCTTGTGTCTGGGTGCCTGCAATGTTATGAGTTACTATATAATGTTGAGGTTGAACCTGGTGATGCCATACCAAAAATAAATATTCACTCCCAAAAATAAATAACATTATTGTAAACATATAATTCAGATGCACTAACTTCTCAAAAGAGGAAAGTCATAGGTATTGAAAAATTGACCTAAAAAGAAACAAAAGGCTAGGAAAAAAGTTTGTACTTGTAATCCTTTTTCTGTTGAGTTGCTTGACAACTACCTCAACTTTGGCATGGGGATTTTCAAGGCTCTTGATCAAACCTTTGTACACAAACCCAAATCCTCCTTCACTAAGCATGAGGGTGTGACTGAAATTCCTAGTTTCATCCCTGAGCTTTGCATAGGTGAACACCTAGAGATTGTGAGGGGGGATATGTGACACATTGGATGTTATGTTGTGTCTAGGGGAATCAACACTTAAATATGATGAAATTTTCTAAGAGTTAATGTCAAAACCAGACCTTCTCCCCTATGGGCATGACCCGCCACTCAATGATTGTGTACATATTGATTTCTTGTTGATCCTCAAGTCTTCCTTCCTTTCCATCTCTCCATATGAAAAATGAAAGAAATTCATCCCGCAGAATCTTAGGATTGTTGTCCTGAATCTCTACCTTCAAGTTCAATTTCAGTTTACAATTATGTTTTAGCCTAGAAAATTGATCTACCCTATTGATTTCATGAATTGGGTAATAGGACCAATTGATTTCACGAAGGGTACATTCTCTCTATAGTATTGAAAATTGAAAGCAGTGAAATAGGGCTTGCGTAATGAATCCTCAGGGGTTGTCCGAGATTTAATCCATCAAAGGCCAAATTGTCTTCATCTACGTGATCCATCATCTCTCGTCGGACTCTTGGCCCTCGATGAGAGTGTAAGTGAATAAATCAATTGGGGGTTTCTCCCTTTGCTTTGGCTCCCATGAGGTGGAATCTTGCGAAGAAGACCCTAAGGATAACCCCCAAATACTCCAACGAATTTCTCTCTTCTTCGCAGTTTGAGACTGCAACATTTAAAGGGCGAAGAAGAGTCATTTGATCTCTCGACTAGAAATAGTAAATGGAAAATTCAAAGGTTGAAAGAAACATAGAAATACTAAAGGGTTAAACTTTAACATATTGTATGGAGAAACCTTCGCATAGGAAGCTTACATTGTCAAAATTCCAAGGTCGGTCTTCAAAATAACTACCTAGACAAAAACTTTATAACTTAGCAAAAAATCAATATATAAATTTATATAACGCATGATATAATTTTACATTTATTCTTGGTGAATCAAACGAGATCGAGAATATGATTATTTATGATGCATTAAACATGTATATTCTAGAAGTTGTATTGTATATATGCATTTAATACACAAAATCAATTTTCCATATCGCTTAAAGATTGCCTTAAAAATTCATGAAGCTAAATGACACTAAACTTAAACCTAATCCTATGTGATACAGAACAAAATAAAGTTATGAAGATAAAAGTGTTATGACTTGAAGCCAAAAACAAATTATAAATTTATTGTTCCACATGGTGCTCCTATTTGACTCAATCTCCAATATCTACGTAGAGTCACACCAACATTACACAATTGACTCTAATTTCCATAGCAAACCCACATTCCGAGAGATAACCATCCTATGAAATTTTAAGGTCCTTTTGTTCAAATTTGCAATTATATTAGGTTGAGGTCCAAGCCCTTCATGTTTATGACTTAGTGAACTTTAACATTGAATATTTTAGTT
The DNA here is from genome assembly GCA_010110895.2 of Picea sitchensis. Lineage (NCBI taxonomy): Eukaryota > Viridiplantae > Streptophyta > Pinopsida > Pinales > Pinaceae > Picea > Picea sitchensis. Next base: position 39,584 of record SNQJ01S0109342.1, read on the forward strand.
CATGCAAACATCCCACAACATTCTCGTTCGAGTGATATCTTAACTTTTCTTGCAATGTAGGTTTGTAACCTATGGGGGATCACTCTTACAGAATAACCCTATAAATGGTTATGGCCATTGGTAGACTCTTAAAAAACACAATTATCTTAACACATTAATTGAGAATAAATGTTGTTGGAATATTGAGAGGGGGGGTGAATCAACATGAGCCCTTTTTACCACTTTCAATCACAATATATAAACTTCAACGTTATCAGCAGTATTCAATAGTTTATCACTTATGCATTTAGTACATTATTTCATCATAAACAATGTCATTCATTAGAGCATAATAAGCAACCACAAATACAGAGTACACCAAGATTTACGTGGAAACCCAAATGGGAGAAAACCATGGAATGCTTTATTATATATATCAATATTACATTCATAGGAAGCACCAACTTCCCAAATCTCCAGCACCAACTGGAAGGAGGCTCCAACCCCCTATTTACAGGCTCCAACCTGAAGGAAGCTACAACTCTCTAAATCATCTAGCTACAACTCTCTAAATTATCTAGCTACAATTGGAAGGAGGCTCCAACCCCCTAGTTTACAGGATTCAACCTGAAGGAAGCTCCAACTCCTTGTATTCTCTGGCTCCAACCAAAAAGAGGCTACAACCCCTTTATTTACATTCTCCAACTTGAAGGAAGCTCCAACTCCCTAAATTCTCCAGCTACAATTGGAAGGAGGTTGAAACCCCCTTTCCTTGCCTCGTCCCGCTGCCCTGAAATATAAGTGTAGACTCAACATGTCACCACCACTGATATTGTCACTGCCACTATCACCAGTACATCAATCAACTTGTCATTTTCATTGTCACATCAACCTATAACTGTCATTGTTACATCAACTTGTCATTGTCACTGTCACATCAACTCGTCATTGTCAATCTATCACTAATATACCTTCATCAACCTGTACCATATCATGAATCAACCATGTACCAAAACATGTATCATATCATGCATCAACCATGTACCGAAACCTCAAAAAATATGCCTCAAACCATGTACCAAATATGTGCCTCAAACATGTACCAACATCCACAAACCATATACCAAAACATGTGCCTCAAACATGTGGTATATCATTCATTATATGCCTCAACCATATGTCGTAAACCATGTACCATAAGATATACCTCAAGTATCTGTCAATATCAAAAAGATCTGCCTCTAACAATGAATTGTAACATCCATAAACCAAGTACCAAGGATATGTCTCAAGCATGGGTGATTTTAAGAACCCCCCTTAAATTTATATGTACAATAAATGGGTGAATCCCCATGATACATAGGAAAAATTGAAGAATATTTTATCAATAATA
>SNQJ01S0109343.1:24126-36532 GCA_010110895.2 Picea sitchensis
ACCCACTTTTGGGTTAAGTTCCCTAAGTCTACTCATGTCTCCTCAAAATCACCAAAAAGGTAATTTAATGTTCACTTTTGCCAAAAGTGACCAAAATGTACTTTATCCAAAGTCAAAGTACAAATAGACATAAAGTACTAGGAAAAAGTGCTATAGTCCTTCCCACATGTGCTAAGGAGGACAAAACACATGGGGAACACCTCCCAAGGTACAAATATCAACACATGCAAATCTAGAAGTTCCCAAGTGTTATTCCTTTCTATGGTATCAATTTCCTCATTCATAGATTCTACCCAAACTTCTTCTTTAACAGTCTCATCAAAATTTATAGGATCATATGCAATCAATGAAAAATTTGAAACTTGATCTACTTCATCATTTTTCTCATACAATTCTCTTAAACATTTAGTCTTCTCACCTCTAATTTTGTTTCTTAATGAAGCTAAAGTATGATTTGATTCATCACTTACCTTTGATCTTGTTCGTTGTCCACCATGACCTGATGGCTCACCGTGTTCATATGTTCTGGGCGTTCTTAGTTTTGATGGTCCGACTCTTGGTGATTTTGTTACTGGAGTTCTTACTGCAGGTGTATGTCACTGTGGACTCAATTGTCCACCTTGTACGGTCTGCTCATCTCCATCATCATCTCCATGAGATACTTAAACCCCCCCTGAAATAGATTTGTCAATGCTACCATCCCAAGCCTCTTTTTCTTTGAACTAAACATTTTTTCTGATAACATACTTCTTGGTGATAGGATTATAGAGTCTATATGCATTATACTCCTCATTGTATCCAATAAATACACATTTCTCACTTCTTTCATCCAACTTTCTCCTCATCTCTTCAGGTACATGTGCATAAGCTACACACCCAAAAATCCTCAAATGGGATATGTTGTTATTCTTACCACTCCAAGCTTCCTGGGGAACTTGGTTCTTCACACTCTTAGTTGGACTCTTGTTGAGAATATATACTGAGAAAATAACTGCATCTCTCCAATATTCGTTCGAAATATTCTTATCCTTCAACATACTTTGAGCCATATTCATAATGGTTCGATTATTCCTTTAATCTACTCCATTATGTTGTGGAGTATAACGAGTAATAAATTGTCTCTTGATTCCATGAGATTGAAAAAACTCCATGAAATCAGTTAGCATATACTCACCTCCTCTATCTGATCTCAAGACCTTAATATATTTTTCATTCTCTTTTTCAACCATAACTTTAAACCTTTTAAATATATCAAAAGCTTCAGACTTTTGCTTCAACAAATAAACCCAAGTTTTTCGATTGAAATCATCAATAAAAGTCATAAAATAGACATTACCAGTCGATGAAGGTGTTTGTATCGATCGACATAAGTATATGTGAACAAGTTCTAATGGAGTTTTATCCTTGTATGAAACCCCATAAATAAATTTATTCATGTGATGCTTTGCAAGTATGGAACTCTCACACGAGCTTGTTGGTTGCTGAATATTGGGAAACACCTTCACCATTTGCTTCTTCTGCAACAAATCTAGACCTCCAAAATGTAAATGGCCGAATCTCAAATGCCATAACCATGACTCATAGAAACCGTTAGTTTTATAAGCATTCAAAGAGTGAGTCAGATCATTTCTCATAATAAGTGGAAACATTATATTCTTTTTCATCTCTACCCTTGCAATCAACTGCTTACTTGGATACTTATAATAAGTTGTACATATCTTGTTCTTGAAGAACACTGTGTACTTTTTCTCCATTAGTTGCCCAACACTTAACAGATTGCATTTCATACTAGGTACATAATAAACATCATCTATTTTTCTTCTTTCATCATTCTTAGTATAAACATGAATCACACATTTACCATCAACTCTTACCTCACTGTTTACCTCGGACTGAATACTAGTATCTAAATCGGAAAACAAGTCTTTATTTCTAGTCATGTGATTTCTACATCCGCTATCCAAAAACCAAATATCATTTGAACTTTCTTGGGTGACATTACAAGTCAGAAACACAGGTTTTTGTTCATCCTCTCTCGTGTGTGTAGATTGCTTTCCAACATCTGCTTGCTTCTTCCAACACTTGTTAGCATAATGACCAAATTTCTTACAATAATAACATTGTACCTTAGATTTATCATACCTCTGATTTCCTTGCTGCTAGGATTTGCTACTACCCCTTAAACTAGGGGGTTTCTGTTGAGTTTTCCCCTCAAATTCTGAATCATTTTTGTTGTCTCTATGATTAGCAGTTCTACCTCCTCTTCATCTACTACTAAACCTTCCTCTACCTCTGCCTCTAGTAACATGAAGTTGGGATTTGAAGGCATTCTCTAATGGATTATCATATCTAGACATCCTGGATCAATCAAAGAACTAGTGAATTCATCAATATACATTTGACTAATATCTTTAAGTGCTTCTATGGGTACAACTATGGATTCAAATTTCTTTGGCAAAGATCTAAGAATTTTCTTGATTACTCTCTTGTTCGAGAGGTCTTCACCATACTTCCTTAGTTGATTCACAACATTCATGACTTGAGTCATGAAATTATCAACTGATTCACTGTCCTTCATCTTCAGATTCTCAAATTCCCTTCTCAAATTTTGAACCTTAACAATCTTCCCCTTGGATACACCTTAATAGTTGGTTTCAAGAGTGTCCCAAGATTTCTTTGAAGAAACAACACTTAATACCTTCAGAAATATAGTTTCATTTAGGCCTTGCTGAATAAGACCAAAGGCTTTGTTGTCCTTCTTTTTGTTCTCCTTCAAGAAAGCTCCCTCAGCATTTTTCAGAGCCATTTATGTTGCTTGGTCAACAGCCTCTTGATAACCAATTGTAACAAACTCCCAAAGATCTTGAGAATGCAAAATTGTTCTCATTATGATACCAAGAATCATAATTCCTTTCAATGAATGTTGGAATCTGTGATTGAGTCAAACTATTGTTTGTAGCCATTTCAGATCAGATTCCAAATCACTGTACTCAGTTACAACGAGGAACTAGAAATATTACTTGCTCTGATACAACAATGAAGGATGCAGGGGAGTGCTTCAGGAAACATCAAACAATTACAACAAGAATTTCAGCACTGTGTAACAACATCAGTAAGCTACAACAATTATTTCAGCAATTGTTTCAACAAACGACAAATAGCTATTACAACAAAGACTTAACTAAACCACCCCTGCATCATAAACTGAAATCCATACTTTATTCTAACAATAATAAAATAGATCTATTTTGCATATTCTAATCTGCATAATAAGCTACAACAAAGGAGTTACAACAGAACAAGGGAGTTACAACAACAAACTAAAACTCAGATTACAACAGTGAAATAGCTTCAATAAATCACAGTGAATCATCAACCCAATATTTCTATACTAAATTTAAATAGCATGCCACAACAAAACAGTGCACAACATAATAATTTATATGGAGTTTAAAAATAAGAGTATGCATGCTACAACAAAAATAAATTACTCTGTTACAAAATCAAATATTGTATCACATCAATAAATCTGAACATTTAACATGAGTTTAAGTAATTCAGATTCAAATATGAACAAAGCATACATAGATATATATACTGATGCAATTAGTTGGTTAACTTGCCCCTTGTTGTGCCTAAATGAAATTTGGCTTTTCAGAAAATTGATGGTTCATTATCCCTTTGAAATTCGATGAATCAACCTCTTCACAATTTAATCGCTTAGATTAGCGGTGGAATGATTAATCTTCCAACAAATATATATGAATTCATTCTGGATTATGAAAAGTACATCCACATAACAATCTGAGAATTTCAACGTATGAAAAACTATACTCTATTCCAATTGGACACAAGGCAAACTCAAACAAAAGCTTTAAAATAAAAATATCGCTAACTCTCGATCGCTCTTTATGCCAATCTGAAATATGAATAACAGATATGACACGTTACACTGAGTTCAAACTTCAAATAATGGACTTCATTTGATTTTAATATGCTTCCGCAAACACTACAATTATTCAACGTGGCAGGGAGATGCAGCTATCTCCCTTGTTACTTATACCATGGACTTAATAAAAAAAATAAAAATGAATGTACTAAATACACACATCACCGTGATTAGACTGTTAATGATTTCTTAATTGCGAGCATGACCATCCATTTTTTTAAATAAAATTGAAATTTTATGGTCCGAACTAAATCTTCTTCGGCAGCAACCAATTGGCTAGATGCAGGAGCCTCGCAATTTAAAGGAAGACCGTCCGATCAAATACCTCAGTAACGGTCATTTCTGCAGAATTTGAATTTGAATCGTATTAATAGCAAGATAAGCAACGCAATAACTCTCATATAATAATTCGCAACTGTACAGTTGCGAATAGCATAGCGATCATGGACATTATCCATACTCCTCACAATGCAGGCTCTGATCTGCCACTCCGGCGAAGACGGGAAGCCATTTCCTGCCCCGTCGAAGAAGAAAAAGCTCCTAGAAAACCACGAGTCTCTAAATCCACGAAGGCAGGACTTGTATTCCCTGTGACCGGGATTTCAGAACGTCTCAAGAGGGAAAAACATGCACGTAGAGTTGCTCAATCATCTTCTGTTTACTTGGCCGCTGTGCTTGAGTACATTACTTACGAGGTAGTCAACCTATTCTACACAATTCTCAGAAAAAATTATGACTAAATATCTTAAAAACTTATGTAAAAACTTTGTATTTGTCAGTTATTGGAATTGGCAGGAGTCGTTGCGAAAGCAAGCAAGAAAGCTCGGATAAATCCGCGAGACATCCTGCTGGCAGTGAAGGGAGAACATGGAGACCGTGAATTCAGTGAGCTTCTGGGTAAATCTATTATTATTGCAGATGGCGGTGCCGTTCCCTACATTCACCCAAAACTGTGGCCGACGCCGGCAACAAATACTCAACGCCGAGCAGCGATTAAACCGAGAGTTAAATACAGATTGCTCTCGTCTCTTTGATTCATCATGGGATCTGTAACACCAATCTGTTCAGAGTTTAGACAACACTTCTTGATTTTCATGATTGCGGGTGTGGTTGGCTGGGTCCTTTTTTTGAACATTTTTTATTGGGATTTTGGAGAGAAAGATGTTGGACAGAACAGTTTATTATTGGGTTTTTGGAGAGAAAGATTTTGGACAGAACAGTGTATTTTGATACGCTCTAAAAATATATTCAATATATACTATAGTTACAGGCCACTTCCTAGACATTTATGAAATTTGCATTTGGGTTTGCCTATGGGCAGTAAATAAATCCAGCGTTCTTTAATGAAGAGCAGAGAGATTCTCTGAGTCAAATGAACATCTGTGTGTTTGTGATTGTGTAAAAGAGTTGAAGTAATATTTGGACACATGTATATTGGCTGCATAGATATTTGTGTGTTCGGGTCTATAATCGCTGTGTAATTTAGGGTTATGGGGAACTATAGTGGATGCTAACTATAGTTTTCTTTGTTCTTATGATGTCATAACTGTGATGTAATTCGACTGTCATGCTGCTCGGTTCTTTTTTGGTGGATGTTCTTTCCTTGGAAATGAAATTTCATGATGTATAATTTGAGTTTAGCTTTTATTTCCTGGCTCATATCAAATTTTGATGCAGTATTCTTGCCAGCCGGTTAGATTTCTAAATTAGGTTTTAAGACGTTAGCGACAAAAAGATACGTTCTAATCGCACTTAGCATCACAGCGCAACTAGAAACACAATTTGGGCCACTTCAATTTGTTAAATCATCAGAACCCAAACCGTGGAGAAGCTTTAAATGGGTTATTGGAAAATATACAGCATTGTGGCTATGTTTCTTTTAGTAATGGTTTAAATAGGGAGCAATGTGTTTTTCTTGATTTATTTTTTTAGGTATGTTTTAAAAATTTTGGTCGATCCAGAATTCTGATCGATTTTTTGAGTATCTGGGTTGATTTAAAATGGGGCAAAACCTTGAAATACATGGAACTTTGATCCATGCAAACTCAGACTATCCCTAAAAATTTGGTCAGATTCAAACTTTTTTTTTCACTGAAAAACAAAATTCCAGAGAAGATTACTCTCTAGTTAACTTACTCCTTTCTTTTATCCTATTTCATATGGAATTTAGGAGCCAGTTAATTACATGGAACCTATTGGAATTTGGACCTTGCATTGGTCATAAAAAACCTTAAAAATCCCAAAAAGATCATGGGAGGCTGCCCGTCTAGTCACTGAAATTATTCTGCAAGAAGATTTGGTTAGAATGCTATTTCATTTGTGTTGTGAAAACATGGGGCAACAAAATCTGTCGAGCTGCGATATAGATTTTTTAATGCGAGTCTGACTAACATTCATTGCCACAACTGCTAGAACTGAAGAATAGCGTTTTGTTTTTAACCTGTGATTGATCGCTATAGAATACTCGCATTTTACAGAACGTACGTATACCATATTTTAATGGATGTTGTGGCTACAATAAGCTAAATTATCTTAAAGAGATGCAATTTGTTGATGGCAGTGATGAAGATGCTGATATCCTGGTTCAAATTCTCCTTCTGGTTATTATTTGAATCTTTATTAAATATAATAGAATATTTTCTATTGAGAGGAAATCTTGTAATTTTTATGTACGAAGTTCTATAGCGAAGAGGAAACAAGCCTGCTCAGATTCATAGCATTTAGAAATAGAGGAGTTTGTATGAAGTTTGTAAACTTCGATTCAATCTCATGAATATGTATGACGTATATGTCAAACCGGAGTTGAGTTTTGTTCTTATCCTTCACATAAAAGTTTGAGGCCAATTTGGGAATCACCAAGACACCATTCTTGGGCCTTGCGTGCCTCTACGCTGGACAACAGACCACCTACTTCATTACAATTTCAAACCTAATTTTTCATCGCTGAGGATTTGCTCATTGCGGCCAGCAGGCCTGGAATTTCATATCCCCTTTGACTGTCAATTGAAAATTTGATAACGGTTGTTTTGTTTTTCATGGCTGCAAATTCATAAATTTAAATTTATCTTGTATTATTATATCCAAATTTCATCATTGCAATTTTTCATCTTCTTTCAATTTGGACTAGAGAGTACCGTGCTCACTCTCATAAATCAACTTTGTTTTTATTATTTTATCATGGTCCTATTTTAAGGATTGCACCATTGGTAACGTTGAACATTCTCATAAATCAACTTTGTTTTTATTATTTTATCATGGTCCTATTTTAAGGATTGCACCATTGGTAACGTTGAACATGAAAACTGTGCAAATTCATAAATGTAAATTTCTTTTTTATTGTTATATGCAAATTTCATCATTTCAAATTTTTTATCTTATATGTAAATTTTTCAACATTTGTTATATGTAAATTTCATTACAATTTTTCATCTTCTTTGATCATACAATTTTGGGTTTTCATCTTCTTTGATCATACAATTTTGGGTGGAGAAGGTAAAGTGCAAACTTTCATAAACTTTATTCTTATTATTCATGGTCGTACTTCAAGGAGTGTACCATTCGCAAAGTTGAAGATAGAAACTGTGGAAAAAATGAAAATATGAAGGATATATCAAAGCTTCGAGATAAAAATGGTGAAATTAGAGTGATTGTGATTATGGATCAACCCACTTCATTGCTCAAACCACTTCTATGATTCTTGTAGGAGTGATCCACATGGATGTCCATGGCCTCCCACCTATTCCAACTGGTTCATTTTGACAATTTTCCAGTTTGACAGTTTTTTTCCTAGTTTTTGGGTCTGTGACTTGCGGGGTTGTTTTGAGGCCCTAAACAACGTTTTTAGAGCTCTCCATAGTCAGAAATAACCTTTAATAGATATCAAAAAAATGTGTAGTCCTCAGATAGACCTTTCCAACGGACTGTCGTGCGCCTAAAACGAAGATCGTATGCAAAAGTTACGACCACCAGAAGTTGATGTACTAACTTACCCAAAGAGGCTCATGTGACTTTTGACACTTCATCTCTTAGGGTTAGGTTTTTGGATGTCTAGGGTTTTTGATATTCCTGTTTATTGTAAAAAGGCCTTCAGAGCCTCATTGTAATTGTCTTCTTGCGAATGAGTACAACCGTCACATCTCTTCTCAGAGATAAGCCGACACCATTCCAACAAACTTGTTTTCCGTTGCATTTTACAGTTTCAGCTTATTTCCTTATTGAATAGAAAACCAGTTTTACTCTATCTATGTTATTTTGTGTTAAGCATCTTTTAATAATCTATATTCATTTCGTTCTGCTCATAAAATTTGGATCAGTGATATCAGAGCAGTCTGCTCCTTGTTGTCTTAATGCATGTCCCTAACGAGGTCAGGGTACAAAGAATTGGGTCTCGATCTTGTTTCTCTTGAGGAAAAAAGCTCTCGCACGCCCAAAGGACCTCTCATGGCAAGAGAAAATAAAGATGACGCGACATGAGATTCTTTCAAAATTTTGCTTGAGGAATCCCTCATGCAACAGAGGAATGAGATGATGGCTAGTTTCATGCAAATCCTTCGGCGGCTACCAACAGGCGACGCATCTTCCTCGAGAGGAGGCACTGCCCCTTCAAGGTACAAATCAACTTCGATATTCCTATATTTGAAGGCCAGATAGACACAAATGTTGTAGACAAGTGGTTGAATCTATCAGAAGGGTATTTTTTTGGCCATAACTTTTCAAATAGAGAAAAAAATACTTTTGTGCTCCTCAAAGTCATTTCCCATGTCAAAGATTGTTGGGAAAATTTCTGTGAGCAAAAGGAAACAAATGAACCCTCATTATTTGTAGTCACGACCACCTGGGAATCCTTCAGGGATGTTATTAAGGAACAATAATACCCTGTCAGAAGTTATGATGACTTGTATACCAAATGGACCACACAACGGAAAGAAAGAGACCAAGAAGTGCTAGATTTCACAAATATATTCCATACCCTGCACACCAAGATGGGTATAAAATATTCAGAGTGACATCTAGTGCTCAAGTATCGGAGTGCTCTGCATAAATACATCCATACCAAAATGGAATTTATGGACATCTCTTCCTTGGGCGCAACCTATCGATATGCCTTCAAAATCGAGTAGAAGCTCAAACAAAAGATGTGACAATTTGGGCCTGAGAACCCCTCGCAGTAAAAACCAGGAAATGGATGCCCCAACCTATAGAACAAAGGACAGAGGAAAGATGGAAAGTATCAGGACAACCAATCCAAGCTGGAAGCAAAGAGTGACACCAGAAAGAAAAGAAGGATACCGGGAAGTGGTGTGACTTACATAAGATCCCTTGGCATAACACCGTTGATTTCCGCTCAAAGTAGTCATTGGTGGATGAAGTGAAAGCCTCTGAATTAGATGTGGGTTCTGAATCTGAGTCAGAACCAGAAAGGGGATGACGAATCATTGACATGAAACCCAGTGCCACCATTACTACCACCAAGCTCCATCCTGATGAAACAAACGAGCTAGAAGAAGGTGAGCGCCTTTTCCATTCGCAGATGTGGGTAAAAGGAACCCTACTCCACTTCATCGTTGATAGAAGTAGCCCGAAGAACCTCATCTCAAAAGAGGTCGTCAAGTGGTTGGCCCTGCCGACAATGTCGCACTTGCAACCCTACACCATTGGATGGCTCCACCGAGGAAGTGATCTTCGTGTCAGCCAACAGTGTCGATTGTCATACGATATCAATCGCTTGAAAGACAAGGTATTGTGTGATGTTTCTCCTCTCAAAGTTCGTAATGTTCTTTTGGGCCAACCTTATTTATGGAAATGTCATGTTGTGTATGAGTCTAGGCCTCGTAGTTTTATTATTACTTTGAACAAGAAGTTGTATAGGATACTCGACGTAGTCCCTCCTAGTATTATTTCCTTGATCTCTGCCAAGCAATACAGGAAGGTCATCTCTTAGACCGAGAAATTTTTCTTCTTCGTGATTTGCTCTCAGCGTAAGAGAAATATCGCAACCACATAAATGACCTTCGCGACCGATCTATCCACACAATAAAAGCAAGTAGATAAGGTTGTGGAAGAATACTCAAATATCTTCTCCTCTCCTATCGGGGTACCTCTACACTTCCAAGTCAAGCATCCCATCGATCTGACCCGAGGCGCACCATTATCCAATGGGCCTGTCTACCGCCGCTCTCTGTTAGAAAATGAGGATATCAAGAGGCATATCCAAGAATTTCTCCACAAGGGGAACATCTGTCCCAGCTCATCGCCTTGTGGGAGCCCAATTGTACTGGTGCAGAAGAAAGACAGGACCTGGTGACTCTGCATTGATTACCGGGCTCTGAATAAAATCATAGTCTGAAACTGGTACCCGATTCCCCGAATCGACGACATCCTTGATCAACTCACGGGGGTAAAATACTTCAGTAAGGTTGATATGAAGTCTGGCTACCACCAAGTCCCAATAGAACAGACAAATGTATGGAAGAATGCCTTCAAGTCAAAAGAAGATATTTTTTAATGGTTGGTCATGCCCTTTGGTTTGACAAATACTTAATCAAGTTTTATGAAGATGATGGACGATATCCTACTACCTTTCATGAGTAATTTTTTAGTGTTGTATCTGGATGACATTCTCATCTACAACAAGACTTGGGCGGAACACTTGTAGCATATTCAACAGGTTCTACACACCCTACGACAACACAAACTATATGCAAACTTAGAAAAATGATTCTTCGGCATGGACACGGTCTATTACTTAGGCTACATCATTTTTCAACATAGTGTGCATGTGGATCCAACCAAGATCCGGGTCATCTGTGATTGTCCAGCCCCAACCACACTCACTGAGCTTCGAAGCTTCTTGGGCCTTGCCAATTTCTATCACAGGTTCGTGTTGGGATTCTCTCATATCGCATGGGACCTCAGCCAAGTAACCATGGGTGGAGGTAAGGCACAATTTGTGTGGGGCATGTCCCAAAAACAAGCCTTTGATGACTTGAAGCAATGTTTGTGCTCATCCCCAGTACTTTCATTATCAGACCTGCAACATCCCTTTGAGATCGAGATAGATGCTTTAGACTATGTTGTGGGCATTGTTCTTAGTCAACACAACCACCCCATGGAGTATCATAGTGAGACACTATCAGATGTTGTCCGTAAGTACCCTACTTACAACAAAGAAATGTACTCCATTATGCAAGCCTGCCACCATTGGAGACATTACATTCTGGGAAGGAGACAGTCATCCACACTGATTACAAGCCACTACAGTTCATGTAGACTCAAGGAAAATTGCAGAATGACTGCCATAAGAAGTGGTCCACATACTTACAATAGTTCCACCTCAACATCAAGTATAAAATGTAATGTCCCCCACCTCTTAGAGAGGTGATGAGGAGACTCAGTGGCCTGGGCACCCCCACTAGGTCATAGTCTCACACTAAAAGGGGGAAAGTCAAGAAGTTAAAAGTTATATTTTTAAGTTGACTTAAGAAAGGAAAAGGATAAAGGAGTAAATGATAACTCAACAGAAGAACAGAAGATTAACCCTGGGAGTTAACCTAACTCAACAAAGAATTAGAAGGAAAAGTATAAGTAAGAGGATGGGGCGCACCTATTACTCATTCTGGTTTTGGATTAGCATTTGCTATTGGTCTTGAGCATTCAGTTTGGGGGTTTTGCTGTACAAACCCTTGTGAGCAACTTAGTGGTGAAATATCCACTCACCTTGTTCCGCAGCTTGGTCTCAGGGATGAAAGACTCCTCCACCCCATTCTAGTCTCAGCCCATCTCCATCTAGTGCTTCAGAAGGTAGCAGGAAGTACTGTTCTTATGTTTCTAGCAAGGGCGCACCATCATCTAGAGGGAGGTTCGATCCAGCTTATCCTGAGGGTCGGGGGCCATTCCGATAGTTGGGTTTTTTTTGCAGGGGTAGGACCATCAGTTTGAGGGATTTTCTGGAGGGTTATCATCATTCTACATTTTTCTACAGATTGGGATGTCTTGGAGCCATAGGGGACATCCTTTGATTCAGTAAAACTCAGATCTAGGGAGATCTGCTTGAGATCTGATTCTGAAACTTCTGCCACGGGATTCTCATAGCTCGATCTATATTATTGGAGAGTTTCAGAGCATTTGGAGGCCTCCTTCATTAGGGATGAACCAACTGGGGTTTCAGTCATCTAGTGGGGCACCCCATTCAGTGGGAAATTAAGATCTATGGGGTTTGAGAGTATTTGGGAATTTGGACATCTGGGTTGTCCTTATATTTGCCCGATCTATCATTTGGCATGTTTCTCAAGATGATTGGACACTTTTGGTAGCAGGGAAGAATTATTGAGGGTTTCAACATTCTAGTAGGACGTGGCACTTTCCAGCTTGGAGGTTGAGCATTAGTACAACTCAGATCTGCTTGATTCAGTCTTCATTGTATATCCAACCTTTGGAGGCTTATTTTGTATTGTCGGG
>SNQJ01S0109344.1:5370-34606 GCA_010110895.2 Picea sitchensis
TAGAACTCATGAGGGCCACTATAAGTTTTTTGTCATGCCCTTTGGCTTGTGTAATGCCCCCTCCACCTTCCAAAGCCTCATGAATCATGTCTTCCATCCTTTTCTCCGTCATTTTGTCTTAGTTTTCTTTGATGATATCCTCATCTATAGAAAAACCTGGATATACCATCTTTCCCATGTGGATCGAGTTCTCCATCTACTCTCTCAGCACCAACTTTGCCTAAAATAGTCTAAAAGTTCTTTTTGCGCCTCAGAAGTTGAGTACTTGGGTCATCTGGTTGGCAAGGACGGCATCAGGGTGGATCCTAAAAAGATTAAAGCTATGCAAGACTGGCCTCACCCAAAGAATCTCAAAAGCTTGCATGGATTTCTAGGCTTAACAGGTTATTATCGCAAGTTTGTTAAGAATTATGGAAAGATTGCAGCACCTCTCACTGCACTCCTCAAAAAGAACTCTTTCACTTGGACTCTAGCAGTTGCTCAATATTTTCAAACCTTGAAGATGGCCATGTGCACCACTCCAGTCCTGGCCCTTCCTGATTTCACAAAGACCTTTTTCTTGGAATGTGATGCTTCAGGGAAAGGAATTGGTGTTGTCCTTATGCAAGAGGGTCAGCCTTTAGCCTTTACCAGCAAACAACTATCTGAAATAAATTTGGGAAATCAATCTATGAAAAGGAAATGTTGGCTATTCTACATGTCGTGGATCTGTGGCGCCCTTATCTATTGAGGCAACGCTTCCAAATTAAGACAGACCATCAAAGCCTCAAGTATTTTCTGGAACAACGCATTTCCACCCCAGAGCAACAAAAGTGGGTGACCAAGCTCTTTGGATATGATTATGAGATCATTTACAAGAAAGGAAAAGACAAGGTGGTTGTGGATGCAATTTCCCGAAAATATGAATATGAAGGATCCATTTTTTCTCTTTCCTTCATTGTACCAAATTGGCTCCAAGTCATTATCCAGGAATGGCTACAAGATCCCAAAAGTTCACAGCTGATCCAACAATTGTAGTCCAATGCTCCAGCTTCCCCAAAGTACTCTTGGCTCCATGATGAGTTTTGATACAAAGGCCGTTTGTATTTAAGTAAACAATCAAAAATTAAATCCATGGTACTTTCTGAGCTTCATGCTACACCCACAGTTGGGCACTCGTGTTTACCAAAACCTATGATAGGGTCAAACGCTCTTTTTTCTGGGATGGCATGAAACAAGACATTCGTAATTTTGTCACTGAATGTGATGTGTGTCAACACAACAAGGGATAAACAGTCAAATCTTTGGGAACACTACAACTGCTTCCGATTCCACCTGCTATTTGGAGGGATATCTCTATGGATTTTATTATAGGCTTACCCAAGTCGAGAAATAAATCAGTCATCATGGTGGTTGTTGATCTCCTTTCCAAGTATGCTCATTTCTGTGCCCCTCAACGCCCATTTACAACATCCATGGTGGCTCAACTTTTCATGGATTAGGTCTTCAATCTTCATGGCATGCCGCATTCTATTGTTTTTTATCACGATCCAACTTTCACCAGCAATTTTTGGCAAGAACTTTTCAACGTACAAGGCACCCAATTGCAGCTCAGCATAGCTTATCATCCCCAGACTGATGGTCAAACGGAAGTTGTCAACAAGTGCTTGGAAACATATTTGATGTGTTTTTCCTCGGAAATAAAAATCAGTGGGCTCAATGGTTACCCCTAGTTGAATGGTGGTACAACACTTCATACCATACAGCTACACGGGTGAATCCTTTTGAAGCGGTATATGAACAAAATCCACCTTCAATTCTCTCATACTTACCTGGTGTCTCGAAGGTCCAGGCGGTTGACCAAACGCTTACAGCTCGAGAGGCTATTCTCCATACCCTCAAAGAGAATTTGGTCATGGCACGAAATTGCATGAAGCAACAAGCAGATCAAGGTCACTCTGAACATCGATTTGCAGAAGGGGATCATGTGTTTCTTCGATTGCAACCTTACAAGAAAAATTCCCTCAAGGTTGAGCATTGTCAGAAGCTAGCGCCTAAATTTTATGGTCCTTATACCCTTCTCAAGCATGTGGGATAGGTGGCCTATTAGTTAGCTTTTCCCAGTCATTCTAAGCTACATCTTGTTTTTCATGTTTCATGCTTAAAGAAGGTGATTGGAACTAAGTGCCAAATTCAAACCAACCTTCCTGAGTTAGCCGAAGAAGGATCCATTTGGCTACAACCACAAGCAGTTTTGGACCAGCGCGAGCGTCACCTGTGTCAGAGAACCATCAAGGAAATGTTAGTTCAATGGAAAGATATAACTCCATTAGATGCCACTTGTGAACCAGCTACCATTCTGCAACAATTTCCACATCTCAAGCCTTAAGGACAAGGCTATTTTTAAGGGGGCAGACATGTTAGGGTCTTAACCCGCACATAGGTAGAAAAATATATTCACATGTAATAAAGGTCAATATTAATAAGGCCTTTCAATAAAATAGAATAAGTTGAATGTAAGAAGACCTAATAGAAACTTCCACTTCTATAAGGATCTTCCTCTAGATTCTTCTTTTGATAGACATATTTAGTATAAATAGGAGTCGAGGGTATGAGAACCCTAGCTTGGATATTATTGTAATAGAGCTCTGCTCGACTGGAGGTTTCCCCCTCGAATAGGCCCGTGAAAATTTCTTTCAGAATCAAAGTGTTATTTTTGTTGTTATTCTTTTATCATTCCAGTGCTATTGTGGTGATTTTTCTGGTTATATTGTTATTATTCTGCCATTTCTAGCATTTTATTTCTGTTCTGCATACTTTTTATATCTGGTATATTACAAGGCACACTCATGAGGCAGGACACATGGCATTCATCTCAGGTCATTTGGTTGTGTCATTTGCCCATTTCCTCGTGACATGTGTCATCATCTTCCCAAGACACCTCAGGAGTCGTTACATCATACGACATTAGACCGCCACATCACTTCTGCAATTTTCCTCGGTGAGATCTTTGCGCTTAACAGTTGAAACTCCTGAAGCCTAAACTTTCAAAGTGAATCTGGGTCATTCATCCATCATGACACATGATGAAAGATCATTCACTTCGGAGATTTTCCTTCGAGAGATGTTTCATGTTTCACATTCGAAACTCTCGAAGCCCGAACTTCCGAAGTGAATCTAGACCATTGATCCCAGGTCAACGAGAACCGTCGATCCTTGTAGTAGGTAAATTTCACCCAGATCTTGGATCATAATCAGATCGACGACTATAGTTCATTACGGGGATGAAAACTTCCCGGACGTTAATTTTCCAGAGCAATCCTACAATTTAAACCATGGTTTTTCTGGAAGGGTATGAGGTAGTTGTTGGGCTCTAAATATGTCCTAAAAACAACCTCTATGCATCAGTCAAAGGTAGGCATTGGCACAAGCGTTTTACTTGTCACCCACATAGGTTCTTACCTTTTGTTTTCAATACCCAGCCTCTAGAGATGAAACACCTGTAAAGGAACAACAATCGTAAAAGGGAATGACAATCATTCTATTCAAATGAACAACATGACCTGTAAAAGGAACAAAAATCAGAACAAAAGGAACAACAGTCGTTACATTGGGCCGAACTAATGTTGAATTAATTGCATTGTAGTATTTACCCAACTATCTACTTTGTCAACCCGGGGTTTGTAAACTGATGAAGTACACACAAAGTATATGCAAGATTGAAACATAAATAATCTAATCTAATGTTTAAGCTACGACTTGAAATTGAATCGTTAATCTAACACACGACTGAAATGGAATCATTAATCTAGTACACGACTGAAATAGAATCGTTAATCTAGCACACGAGTTGGAATTGAAATTAATATAGGAATGGGAAATTGCATGAAGGAAATTAATCTAGGAGTGGAGAACTACATGAAGAAAAAGAAAGTACAACATGTGAAGAGTTGAATGACACAACAACATATGTGAGATATCACCAATGAAGCAATCTTATATTATAAAAATCAAATCAATCTTTATAAGAGAATAATGAAAGCATGAAAACCAAAACCATGAATCAAATCTAAGAATCCCTTTCTCTTTCGAATCTTAATGACTACTCTGATTCTAATTACATAATCTAACTTAATCCTAATTCCTCTTCTACTTGAATCCTCATGAAGAGAGAGCACTCTCTTTTATACATGAGAGCCTTGAAGATAAGATAACCATCTCATCATTACAGATCCACTTTTCTCTCAACCTATTTCCCATTATTACAAAATATAATCCCTTCAAATCTTCACACATATCTCTCATATATCTTGGATAAGATATTNCTCAACCTATTTCCCATTATTACAAAATATAATCCCTTCAAATCCTCACACATATCTCTCATATATATTGGATAAGATATTCCAACCAAACCTCCATGATCTTCTCCTTGGAATGGGCTTGAATTATCTCCTCAAATATTGAAATGGTGGAGGAAGTATTTGAGAATTCCTTTGAATTAATCCTTCACATATTCCTACACATTACAAAGCTCACACATATTCGAGATATATATGAAAACATGTCAATTTTCTAACATTTAATCACAAATTCCTTTTAAATACTAAAATGAATAAAGTGGAGAACAATAAGGTAAAACCCAAGTATATTTATGGAAATGATATCGTGAAAGGTTAATGGGGTGATGAAATGTGGAGAATGATGAAGGGAAAGATGGATGAGAATAGGACAATTCTGAGCCCCAACAGTAGCTTCTGGTGAATTGTGGGCCCAAAGTCGGTCTGAATCCAAACCACCCTCGATAGCCTCCACAATCTACCCCCCCCTCCAAGTTCCCGCAGGGTGGTTTTTCAATGTCGCTCATTCTCTTTGCACGCCACCTATTTTCCACTCACCTCCCAGCGTATCTACCACCCTCTCTTTGCACGCCAGTTGTAGCCTTCGTTGCACATCACCAACCCTATACTCCCGATACCTCCCACTCACTAGTCACACCTCCTCTCACTTTGTGACATCTGTCTTCACTTGTCACATCATCTCGTCTTCCTATTGGATGCATGTCTCCACAACTCCCTGTTCACGACCAGTCATCACAGTGAAAGCGAGGGGAAAAGTTGAGTACAGTAAAATAGGACTGTGCTTAGCTTGAGAAATCTCAGACACAGACATGGAGTCAGTATCCATCACAGATCGACATAGGTTAGATCCAGACACACTTCAACAAGTTCTACTCACACAGTCAATTATCTCCAGTAGCCTCCAACAACTCACAAACATGCCATCGTTTGACAATAGAGCTCTGCTCTATCACTTCGAGGCCTAATTTTGGCCATTTAGTTCCTTCAACATGCATCAATTTTGTCTCAGAGACAGTAGTAGTTTTATCTTGATTAGGTCCAACATTTTCCTAGATTAGATGCAAGAGTGGTCTTCTATGTGAGATAAGGACCACTCTTGCTGATTAATTTCAGCATCTTAGTACAGTTAATAATTTGATTTACAGACAATTAGCTTAATTTATGTCTCAGTCCCCTAAGGACGAGGACCTCTGCAGCTTTTCTTTAAATAGTTATTTTTTTGGATATTGTAAAGGTTGGATATTTTTGGGAAGGAATAGCAATACAACAGACGGGTTGGACTCGTTTTATGCATGGATTAAATCTCTCTACCTAGTGAAAATATTCTTGATGACAGTGGTTCGTTCAACTTCTTATTTGCTTTTATTCTTATCTTGAATATAATTTTTTATTTGTGAAACGTGCTTTCATTTCCTTTCAGCTATTGTGTGACTTATTTTTACTAATACACAACCTGCCAAAAAACTAATGCTTTGGTGAAAATTCGTCTTTGCAACCTGTGGGAGTTACTATGTTTTGATAAATGTTTGATGTCTTGAAATATTTTTTTGAGTATTGAACTTATTACATCAGATTATTCATTGAGTAGATTGTTGTTTCTCTCTGTTTTCTATTATTTCACTGGTCTGTATTTTGTGTGCCATCAGCCAAGGAGGGCCCTCATCCATATCATTCTGCCAACTCAACTTTGCCTTTGTCTTGATAGAATAACCCTCTGACCAAAATTAAAAGAAACAATCTTTCTAACTGATAGGTGGCCTAACTTTTCCCTTTAGCAGTCAGGTGCAAACTTTAGGACCAACACTCCCAATCATTGATCTGCAGTGTTTTGGATCTACAACTTTGGACTCATGATCCTTGCTTAGTTTACATTCAATTGTCATATGTGTAATAACAGGTTTGTAATCTTCTAACTGGAATCTCTTCAGCATATCTTTAACATACTTAGACTGATGGATAAAGAATCCTCTTTTGGACTGTATTATTTGTAATCCAAGAAATAAATTCAGTTGACCAAGCAAGGACATTTCAAATTCTTGTTGCATTATCCTAGCAAAGGCCTTTCTCATTTTTTCATCATCACTGCCAAATATAATATCATCAACATATACTTCCACAATAATTATGTTATTACCAATAATTTTGCAATAAAGATTGTTGTCTGTTGATCCCCTTTTGAGGCCTTGTTTTTGTAAATAAGAATCTAGCCTTGCATACCATGCTCTAGGTGCTTGTTTTAGCCCATAGAGTGCTTTCTTCAGTTTACATACATAGTATCCTTTGTTAGTTAATTGAAATCCTTCTGGTTTATCAATATAAACTTCCTCTTCTAAGTTTCCATTGATAAATGTTGACTTGAAATCCATTTGGTATACTTTAAATTTGTGTAGTTGGAGAAAGCTAGGAACATCCTAATTGCCTCCAATATGGCCACAGGTGAAAAGGTTTCTTCATAGTCTACTCCTTCAACTTGAGCATACCCTTTACAAACCAATGTAGCTTTGTTTCTGATTACTTTCCCATTCTCATTCATTTTGTTTTTATACACCCATTTAGCTCTAATGACATTTTAGTTTTTTTCTCTTGAACTAGTTCCCAAGTTTGATTTTTTTCAATTTGGTCCAATTTTTCATTCATAGCTTTAACCCAATTCTCGTCTTTACATGCATATTTGATTGAGCTAGGATCAATATGTGACAACAATGCTATTTATGTTTGATACAGTAGTTGTCTTCTTGTGTGCACTCCATCATTCATATCTCCAATAATCAGTTCTTCAGGATGATTCTTTTGAGTCATTCTTGAGGGTGTATTTGTGTCTCTTCTTGGTAATTCCTCTCTTATATCTTCTTGAATATCTTCTTCGTCTTCACTCGTATGCATATCATCATATTCCCTTTCTTTATTCTCTTCTACTTCTTCTACTTGTGTGCCAATTGTCTCATCATCATCTTCATCTTCACTTTAAAGTATAGTCTCTTGATTTTTTATCCTTAACATTTTTAGGTCATCCACCTTGACATCTGCACTCTCAACAATCTTATGTGATCTAAGATTGTAGCATCTGTATGCTTTCTTGTTAGAAGCATATCCAATAAAAATACCTTCATCAGATCTGGCATCAAATTTTTCAAGATTCTCATCAAGTCTTTTGATGTAGCATTTACTTCCAAAGACCTTGAAGTATTTTACCGATGGAGCTCTTCCAAACCATAGTTCATAAGCAGTCTTATCACTATTAACCTTGAGCTTCCCTTTGTTCAATATGTATACTGATGTGCTTATAGCTTCCCTCCAATATCCATCAGACAATTTTGCTTCATTGAGCATAGTCCTTGCAGCCTCCTGAACTGTTCTATTCTTTCTCTTAGCAATCTCGTTTTGCTGAGGTGTTCTGGCAACAGAGAATTGTCTTTTTATTCAATGGGTTTCACAGAAGAGATCAAACTCTTTTGAGGTGAACTCACCACCATTGTCTGATCTAAGACATTTGATTTGTGTCTCCTTTTCATTTTCAACAAGGGTTTTAAAGGCTTTGAATTTGTTATGTGCTTCTGATTTTTCTTTGAGAAAACATATCCAACCCATTCTAGTAAAATCATCAATGAACAACATAAATTAAAACTCTCCTTGCAAACTCTTGGTCCTTGTAGGTCCACATAGGTCAGTGTGAACAATCTCTAAAGGTTTTGAGGTTGTGTATTCTTTTGCTTTGAATCTTATTCTAGTTTGTTTCCCTAGTTGATAGTGTCTACACATAGTATTTAAGGGCTTTATGATCTTTGGAAATTTTCTAACTGCACCAAGATTGCTGAATTTTACTAGATTTTCAAAGTTAATGTGCCCCAACCTTCTATGCCATAGCCAACTTTCATCTACTATATTTATATGACATTCCTCATTCAATTTTGCATCTAGTATATATACATTTTCGGAAGTTCTAGGAGCAGTACCAACTAATTTTCTTGTGTATTCTCTCCTAATATCACATTTATGGGAATCAAAGATGCAGAAATGCCCCTGATCACAGGTTTGGATGACACTTAATAGACTAGGTTTTAGTTTTTCAACAAGCAGCACATTTTTGGCTTTGTCATTTCCCAAACTCACAGTGCCTTTCCCAAGTATGTTACCTGAAGCATTGTCACCAAATGTAACTTTACCCTTTTGTTTCTTTAAGTCTAAAAACTTGTCCTTGTTACATGTCATATGTTTTGAGCACCCACTGTCAACATACCAAAGGTCTTCTTTATCTTGGGCTTTTAAGGCAATAATACATTCCCTTTTTGATGTTTTTTTCTCTCCAAAGTTTCTTTTTCTCTCTAATGAACTTTGGTTTCTCTGAAACTTCCATTAATCTACAATTAATGGCCTTATGTCCACAGTTATGACATTTGAAGCATTCTAGGTCCCCTTCTTGGAGAGGTGCAAAGGAGTTATAGTTTCTTCTTTTAACTCGATTTACTGCTTGTTTATCTTTAAGGTTATAGTTCTTAACCTTTAGATATTTTCTTGTATATGCTCTACAATTCATAGATTTGTGTCTGAAATTAGAGCATGCAAAGAATTAATCATAGAAAATGAGAGGATACCTATTTTGATAAACCTTATTTGGTATCGTCTTGTTTTCCTTCTTGATGGGTGGAAGTAGTCCTCTGGAGTTTTGGCCATTATTTGTCTTCTCTTCGTTTTTCTTCTTGAATGTACTGAGGAGAGCATCTGCATAAGATTTTGAGTTGACTTGGCTTTTTTCTTGAGAATAAACTATTCCATTTTTATTACCTGAATCCCTTTGTGTGGTAATAATCTCATCCAATATTTTAGAGCTATTCTCATATCTTGTTTGAATGAGTTTTGTATCCAATTCTTTTCTTAGGTGAACTATTTCTGCCTCCATTCTTTCACGGGTTATTTGTTTTTCTTTAAGAGACTTTTCTAGACTTTCTTCGATCCTATTTGCTTCTAGGATTTAGTTTTTCAGGTTGCTCATGAGTTTTTCCATCTCCTCTTCTTTCTTTTCATGTTTCTCCTTTTGTTCAACTACAAAACTTTTCGGCTATCGATATCTGGTTTTGTATTTTCTTAATTCATCCAAGGCACTGAGAAGTTCTTCTTCCATATTAACTTTTGCTTCATCTTCGGACTCTTTCTCATGTTTAATGTCTTCTATATCATTAGACTCTTAAATACCAGCTAGAAAAAGGACTTCATCATCATCATTGTCACTATACTCTGATGAACTGTTGTTTTATGCTTTTAAGTAAAATTTATTTTTCCCATTGTAAAACTTTTTCTTGTAGTTGGGTTTTTACTTTTTCTTGTAGTTGGGTTTTTCCTTTTTCTTGTACTATTTGATTTTGTTTTCTTCATCTTTAGGGTCGTCCTTGGGATAGGGACACTTGGCTGAAAAATGGCCAACCTTGCCACAATTAAAACATTTGAAAGGCATCTTTCCTTTGTACTTACCTGATCCTTTCTGAAGTTTTTTAATGAAATTTGCTTCTTCCACATCAGATTCTTCATCATGGCTGTATTGAAGTTTCTACTTTTGATTCTTTGTTTTATTGAGTACCTTGAAGGCTGCCTCTCCTTGTGAGTGATTCTCATGACCTAATCTTAACTCATAGGTTGTGAGGATTCCATACAATTCATCCATGGTGAGTTTATCTAGATTTTCTTGATCTTCAAGAGCGGACACTTTAGGATTGTATAGAATAGGTAGTGTTCTTAGAATTTTTTCAACTACCTCATTGTATGATACTTATACTCCTAATCCTCTGATTGAATTAATAATATTATCAACTCTTTCGAAGTACTCAGAGATATTTTCCTCATCTTTCATTTTTAGGCCTTCATATTGTACTTTGAGAGTCTAGAGTTTGGCCCTCTTAACCTTGGTATCTCCTGCATATATAGTTTACAATTTATCCCATAGTTGTTTTTCATTATTACAGTTTAGTACCTTACCAAGGATTTTCTTACTTAGTCCAACTTGTAGTGTCTTTAAGGCTTTTGCATGTTCCCAAAAAAATTTCCTGTCTTCTGATTCTATGGGCGTGGCTTTTGGAACATCATATCCCTTTTAAACTAATGTCCATACTTCCAGTCCAATGGACATTAGATAGATTTTCATTCTAACACTCCAGAAGACATAGTCTTCACCATTAAATAGGGGGATTTTTTATGACATCTTCAACTGCTAATCCATTCCGATGTATATTCCTCTTCAAGTGATTTAAACCTTTTGTGAAGAGACTTGCTATGATACCAATTGAAGTTTCAGATCCTGTCACTGAAAGGGAGGGAGGGTGAATCAGTGACACAATAATTTTATCAATTTTCTTTTATTTATGCAAACACAATTTTGACACAATATTTTATTGTGGAACCCAAATGGGAAAAAACACAAACACTTTTTTATTAACTACAAAATTTGTTTTACATGTTACATAGAAGGAAGATATTATTCCTTTTCGATCAGCACCAACTGATCAGGATGCACCCACACCCTTGTTCACCATCACCAACTAGTAGGAGGAAACGACCCCCTGTTTAGTCAGCTACAACTGAAAAGGAAGCACCAACTCCCTTTTTAGGCACCAACCTACCCTTGCACCACCCAACCACCCTTATTTTCCGAATCTAGAAATTTTTTTGTATCAAGTCTTTACTTCATCTCTCTTTTCTTCTGTGATTTAATATATCTTCTGAATCGCACTGCAGAGACACTTTCTTCTCCCCACTCTTTATCGTTTATATATTCTTCAAAACGGAGTGAGTGTGAACCACTATGTCCCTTTGTTTGGACCATCACACCTCTTCGATTAACTTAATCATAATTACTGTTTATTTATTTTACCGCGAAGGCTTTTCATAAATTGATCACAGATATGGATCAATTTCATCTTATTAACTCAATCCCTAATCTCTGTAAATATTACAGGAAACGTAGTTCTGCTAGGGCGCTTCCTTCAAACCATTACATGTGACTGATAACACAAAACCACGGGCTTATCAACTTTAGCGACGTATTATTTTTTTCTTTTTAAAACTCTTATACCATATGACCAATGGCGGTAACGAGATGCTAGGCCAAATAGGCACTTGAGCACTTTATTAGAATCAATGATCATGATTTAATCTCTCGATGATGGATGACTGTCGAGACTTCAGGACTTTTCCCTTTGGAACTTCGGGACTTGCAACATGTCAAATCTCCCGGAGTGGATTTTGTCGAATAGATTGGACGGTTCATGTTTACTTCACAGAACCAGATCAATGGTCAGATTCGATCCTTACATATATATTTTTACTTCTTTAATCTGATGGTTGGGACTTAATCAAGCATTTAGATGGATGGCCACCATTTACTCCGGGACTTTGACTATTCTACTTACACTATCCTTCCACTATAGTATGATCAACGGTTGAGAATACACCCGAAGTGATATTCAGATCGAACGACTCATGTCCACTTCGAGACTTCGACATTTGGGACTTCGGGACTTGGGGCATATGCTGGTGGAAAAAATCCTGAAGTAAAACTCCCGGAGTGATGTAACTTTCTTACGTCACTTGATGACGTGGCATGAGCCGAGTGTCTGCCACATGTCACTCTGATTCTTGATTTGCACGTACCTGAAATGTTGATTTCAACTTGACACTTGGCATTATCTGATTGTGCCATGTGTCCTTAATTACGTGGTCTTTCAACATGGTCTACCACATGTACTCTTGAATCGGATGGTTGAGGCTTACTTCAGATGATCCGGTGGTTGAGAATGTATTTCGGCTCTTCGGGCTTCGGGAATTTCAAATCTCAAACTGAAAATTCTTGAAGTGAGATTTTTCCAGAGTGTAACCTCCTCACATATTTAGACCCAAAGTGAATTATGTTCGTTTGATCAAGATATTTGATCAACGACTCGATTTGTATGCGATGTTGATTTGTCTTGGTTTAAATCCAACGACCTTCCAACTTTTCTTATCCTATCCTTCCACTTTATTTGATCCAACGGTTGATGCAAATTCGGGTAATCGAGAACTCAACCTTTCTGCTTATCCCGTCCTTCCACTCAAAAGTGATCCAATGACCAATAGGTATTCGGGTATTTGAATTCTCAAACCTTTTTCCCCGCTTATCCTATCCTTCCACTTAAAGTGATCCAACGGTTGTGAAGACACTTGAGCAGATCAACGATCAAGGATGATTGTGGAACCATAACTTGCAAATCATTTAACTCGTCACCTAAGCTCCGCAAATTTAAGTTGTTCGTTTGTTGGTGAGTCAGCCACAATCATCGATATTTGAAGCTATAAGATCTAACGGTCCTGACTAATTGCGGGATTGGAAATTGCACGATGTTTAATTCTCCTTTCACTCTCTGCAATTTATCCCTGTCGTAGATTTGGCGATTGCACATCCGACGGTCACGACTTAATCCAACTTAATATGATCATTTGTTGGATCAACCACAGTCGTCGATATTTGAGTTTATGAGATCTGATGATCTAGACCGATTGCAGGATTGTAACCAGCGAGTCATTTAATTCTTCTTTCACTCTCTTCAATTCATCCATGTCGTTGATCTGGCGATTGTGCATCAACGGTCTGGAGTTGATCTGATCATTGACTAATCCCCCAACGATTCTTCTGAGATTAACCATGCCATCTCTTCTAATCTTTAATCTTAATTTTCTAACCCTCCTGAGCTTTTATCTCTGCATATCGTCCAACTGTTTGACATCAGTCGTTATATGCTAATTGTTATACTATTGATATTAATGACAATTCGTCATACCAACTTATCATCACATCAAAGACATCGACTGTTGACATCAATGAAAATACATCAATGCCACTATGTCCAACATCAACATCACCAACACATGCCTCTACCAAGCATGTAACAAGATCACCACATACAAGATATGTGTCTCAAATAAGTACCAACATGTACTATGCATCAATCATGCATCAACCTATACCTCAACCTGTATCATCAACCATATGCCATAAAAAGTGCAACAACTATACCAAGTATCAATCATGTACCATATCATGTGTCAACCATGCACATCAACTATGTGCATCAACCATGTACATCAACAACCTATCACAACAATCTCATCAACCAATCAGATCTGATCACATAGATCTCATACCAACTATCACAAGTGTATATCTCAAACCATGTACAACTATGTCTCTCTAATCATGTGCCATACATATACAAACATCCAAAAACCATGTATAGTGAACCCTCACATCAACCATGCATAAAACCCTCATTGTTATGCAGCCTCAATCTGTACCAATAACTTCAACAACACACCTTAACCAAAAACCCTCAAACATGTACCTACAAGATATGACTCAACAATATACCCAATAAAGTGTGCCAACAAAAAACAACAAGAGTACCAACAATATACCTCTGTAGATCTACCTCATGCAGTTTATACAATACAACCAATAGTCCCTCAAGGGAAAATAGTCAATCTCCCATGACCATAACTCAAGAAATCACCAAAAGACCAACTTTAATACAAGCATATAACATACCTTTTCTTTCTGTAGATATCTCTGATGTACCTAACCATTGTCACACTTTCTTGTAGCCTCTCCTCATCCTCTGGAACCTGAAAAATCTCTCGATCTTTAGATCTGACACTGCCTCGCCTGACGAAAGGGGATGTCCAGTGGGGCCTCGCGTGACAGGATATAGGCATCTCACAGGACATATACTATCTGAATCACGGGGATAACCCTAATCAGGGATTTGCATGATTTTCCTGCTCTCTACTGCAACTGCGAAACATTGTCGTCAACCTTCCTTTACTTCCTCAGACTTGCGCAACTTCAAATATATCAATGAGAATCTACAATAGACCTTTCACAAGATAGATATTCAATGTGCTCAATGGGTGCTAATGGGAGTCTCTTGATCTCTTATTTAAACTCTCCAAGTGCCTTCCTTTCGGGGTCATATTCTAATTGATTTACCCAAATTCCCTCTTTTATGGATAACCCACTTTCTTGTTGCAACTACTTTACCCATAATTAGTAAAGTCACCACTTCTGGTTACAACTAATTTATTTTTAATTAGTTTATTTTTTCAACAAATTTACCCATAATTAACTCCTAGTTGCAACCACTTTGGTTAGTAAACTTCTTGATGAATTTCTAGGAGCTTCTAGAATAATTGACTTATTTGCTGACCTTCTAGGGTCTTCTAGAATATTCATGAGGGTCCTCCAACTTATCTAAGCCATATCTCCTCAACCACGAGGAACCATGTAACGTACCACATATCACCGGAAATGGCACAGTGTGTAATATCGATCTATGACATTCTTACCTGCAGATTCACTAATCTTCGTGCCATTATTCCTCACACAAACTCGGGTTCCTTAACCACACCTTTGGGACTACATGTAGAAAATTCACCCAACTAACTCACCATCAATTTTGATCATACAACTTTCCAACATATTTGGACCTCTCCAAGGGTTGAAATCAATCTCTAAGGGTTGACATCAATGACAACCAACTTTCCAACAATCTCCCCCTTTGGCATTGATGGAAACACTGATGCTCCAATTCTCATGCTCCCCCTATGACCATCGCTCCTCATCAATGTTTTTATCTCTCCCCCTTTGAAATCAATGACAAAGTGTATCTCCCTTTGGGACTGCTCCCCTATCTAAACTATCCTTGGGGATGATCCCCCTATCTTCATGCATCTGAACTCTCTTTGTGTTTCTATTCCTATGATTACTCTCTCTCTCCCCCTTTGACAAAGGGTAACTCTCTTTGGGACTGCTCTCCCTTTCTGAATTATTCCTTGGGGATGATCCCCCTGTATTCACTCTTTTGATCTTTTCTTTGACCATCTCTCTCCCCTTGAATTCTCTACAAGATGTTGTGTAGATCAAATATATGTCTTCATGTACTTGTTTTCCTTTTGGAGTTTTATTCCATTGGTGCTTCCTATTGAATTCCATTGACATATATAAAAAACATTCAAAATTTTATTTCTTCATTTACTTGTCATGTTCACTTGACCATTATGTTAAAAAAAAATCGTCTGATGATATAACTTATACTAACGGTTTCTTTTTCCCTGTTTTGTTGTGCCTTTCATTTCTTTCCTTTATGTGACCAACTGATTCCATTGATTCCAATTGTAAATACACTGCTATGCATCTTCTCTGACCCATGCTTTATGTACCTTCTAAGCATCTCATGAATCCATCTCTACCCATATGTCACAAACTATCTATAACTCCACCACTGCACTGACTCCCCTTGTTTAACATTCATATTCAATGGGAGTCTCCAAGTTGGATGGCTTAGAAAAATACCCTCTCTGAAGAGAAGTAATCTTCCTCTTTGTTTGTGTAGACATCTTTCTTTTCATCCTCTTTCTGAATTCTATCATCATCTTGAGTTTTGACATCTTCTTCTTCATCCTCTACTTTAATTCCAACATTTTCCTCTTTACCTATAAATTCATCATGATCTTGTGCTGCTGCAAATTCTATAAGTACGATTCATTGGACATTTTATTCATTTACCTGCTCTTCTTGTTTTTCACTTCTTCTCCAAGCCTTCTTGTATATGTCATCAATATTTTCTTTCATGGGAGGCTTTATCACGCTTCTACAAATTCAATCTATGTATCCATAGTTGTGGCATTTGTAACATTCAATATTATGTGGTGCCACATAATCATTTCTTTCCTGATCATTTCTTTCATAAACCATGCAATCTACATATTTATGTCCAAAGTTAGTACAATTAAAACAATGACCATAAAATAAATTTACATACCTGGGAGTGACTGATATTCTTTGTGGTGTAGTCCTTCTGAAATCTTGTCTTGGCTGATCAAAATATTCTCTTTGGTTGTTTATTTCAAAAAGATTGAAGCTTCTCTTCTGTCTGAATGTAGAAGGTATTATGTATTCATTCCTTTCTTATTCTTGTTGACCATGATTCCTTCCTTTGAGAACTTCTGCATAACTCCTTTGTTCTATTTCTTTTGTCATGGAGCTTGAACGTTCCTCAAGATGAACATTCTTGTATCCTAGTCCATATTTGTCACTGTAAGGCCTTTGACTGTTGAGAATGTTTTCTAACACTTGAGAACTTTTCAAGTTCCTACTAATATTTTTGAATTCAACTCTCAATGTCACGATTTCCTTTTCAAGATTCTCACACCCTTTTCCTTTCTTTATCATTTGGATTTGTGATACTTCTTCCTTTCTCTTTCCTTCTTCAAGTTGGGGTTTCAAGTAGATTTTTTTTCTTTGAGTGATTTGTTTTTCTTCCTTTCTTTCTTTAGCTCAGTTAAAGCATTGATTAATTCTGCCTCAAGATCCACTTCACCTTCTTTGTTGTTTTTCTTATTTTCCATAGCCATAAAGAGTACTCTTTCTGAGTCACTATCAATTTCATCAACTTCATCAGGTGAGGAACTGTCTTCTCTTGAGTAGATATTTTTCTTGAAGATTTTCCTTTTATATTTCTTGATTCATTTTTTATATTTCTTTTCTTTCTTTGTATATTCCTCTTCATCACTATCTGACTTCTTAACATAAGTGTTGGCATAGGGGCAGACCCAGGGTTCAACTCTACAACAACGCACCAACAAAACCCTAACTACTGGCCCTTTCGACAACACTTGTGAAGCAGATGAAGTCTCACCCGAGGTAGAGGCAGGGGTGGTTGCAGGACTCCAGTTTCTGCAACCTTAGCTGGGACACAGATCTATGATTATAATACTTAATAGAGCACTTAACAGAGTCAGTTCATCATTATTTAACCAATATCTACTTCGTAGATAAAACAAATCATCGCAACATTCACCCAGATCTAATGTATCTAAGCACTTAGCATAAAGAAATAGATTAGAT
Organism: Picea sitchensis; assembly: GCA_010110895.2. Classification (NCBI taxonomy): domain Eukaryota; kingdom Viridiplantae; phylum Streptophyta; class Pinopsida; order Pinales; family Pinaceae; genus Picea; species Picea sitchensis. The sequence goes on from SNQJ01S0109344.1 coordinate 22,633, forward strand.
CTAGCAGATTCAAGCACTAAGCAAGTCCACATAGGTCAGATCTAGCATCCAGGGTCATCATAAGCACAAAGCATAAACAAATTTATCTATCTATATCAAAGCACTTAGCAAGTAAAGAAAGACATAAACACATCAGAACATCGCACAGAGCAGAATAACACAGTATTTACGAGGCTCACCCCCACCCTGGGACTATGTCCACCAACTCTTCTTCTTTATTAGCTTCAATCAGTCATCTACATGCATAGAGCCACAGAAACCCTACTCTGCATAAGACGGGAGATTTGTGTGCACCTCGCTAGATCCTCCTTCCCCGAGCTAAGTCTAGCACAAAGCCTTTCACAGTCTGTTACAACCACTTGCACTTAGCTCTACAAGTTTCTCACAATATGCACAGAGCATCTACAAACCATACTTGCACTTAGCACTTAGCTTATCATCCCCTACTTATGTCACCTAGCTACTTATTTATACTTTACAAAATAGGCCTAAACATGGGTAAACCCATGGGTCGACATCCCATACCTATTACATAATCCCAAATCCCAAAAAGGACCCAAAAATGGGCTAAGATCCCGCGATCTCTAATTCATCTTGCGCTCCATCTTCGACAAGTTGTCAAAGTCCCAAGATAGGTCAAACTTGACCAAGGATCTCCCAAAACTTGGTCAAGAGCCAATAGGCCCGCAACACTCACCTGTGACTCTCCCCGAGTCACTCTGGTCTGACTAGTTCTACTTCGAATGCCTTGAGCTTAGCTCGAGCTGCTTCGACTTGTTGTTGTGCTACAACCTCCTGTTCAGAAAACTCTTGGATGATTGCATCATTGATAGGTCCCTCTAGACATTGTTCAGTTGTAGTGACAACCTTCTCTAGCTCTTCTCCTTGGCCTTCTACCTCTGTAAACAATTGATAGGCCTTATCTTGTACAGGTTGGAGTGTCTGAGTTACCTCCATAACTCTGCTCTAGATAGTGTGGATCTGTTGTTGGGCGGTCTGCTATTCTTGGGAGTGCTTCATTCTTTCCATGGCTGACATGGGCTTCAACTACACCTGTATCATTTCAGCTTGATACTTCGCCTCTTGGAGCTGCGACTCCAGTGCATTAAATTATAGGTTCTCCGTGAATTGTTCATAGGTCTAGGCATTGTGATCGGTAAGTTGCTTGCATTCCAGGGTAAGAGCCTTTATCCTTTCAACTTCTCTCAAGGCGGTTGCTTCTCTTTTGTCTCTTACATATTGTGGGGTCTCCGGAACAGTGCGTAGCTCCAAATCGGTTATGCGTTGTTGTAGTTGTTGGATGGATTTTGCGAGTTAGTTCACCTGATGTGTAACTTGGTCTTCTACCTTGACTTCTAAGACTGTCACAGAGCAAAGTGCTATGTTCACCGCTTCTTTTACTTCAAGTTGCTCTGCGAGAAACTGTTCCTTTTCTTGTTGTATCTATGTTTTTTCTTCATCAAACTTTTCTTGGACAACAAGCTTTTTCTGTTTTGCAGCACTGCATTTCTCTACAAGTACTCCTTGTACTTGCATCAAAGCTTGGGTGGCTTGTTATGTTTTTTCCTATGATCGTCGAAGGTGAGCTTCGATTGTATCGGCTAGGCGGTGGAGTTGGGTTGGATCATATCCCAACTCTGGTTCTCCCAGTGGTAGCGGCATGGTGGGGACTACGCAGCTAGACTGTAGGGCCTGTTGTACCCCTCGGAGTTCAGTCTCAATTCGATCATACATCTCCTCTTGATTTGCTTCTTGTTTCTCTGTTATTTCCAGGGAAGCATCTTACAGGGCCGTTATGAGGAAGTTGAATTCATCAGAGGTGAGGATAGTCTGCATCTTGGTCATGGAGGCTTTTGATTTCTTCCAGGAGGAAGGTTTCAGAGGTGAACCTTTCCTCTTCTTCAGGGGATCAAACTTGTCTCCTTGCTTCTGTTCAACTTCCTTATCATTCAACTCTTCACCATCACCTCCTTTCTCTGGTGATATGGAAGCAGTCTTCATGGATGTGTTGTCTATCTCTTGGACTTCTTCGGTCTTCTTTGTTATGGTAGGTTCGGGTGTACCCTATTTTTTTTTTGGGCTGTCGATGTCGGATATCTCCGTAGGGTTTGCTGGAATAAGGAGGTTCATCAACCATTCCTTAGTGATCTCCTCCAAGTCCTCCTCTGTCAGCTTATAGTAGTATTGAATTTGTTGCTTGTGTTCGTCGGCACGTGTTGTGATGTAAATAAAATGTCGATCTGCGCTGAACTTCATCAAAGGCCAGAACCAGTGTAGAGTGTTCGAAGTCATGTGAGGCTCAAACTGGATGTCTATCTTTAGCTAATTGTAGTAGGTATGAAAAACAACATTTGACTACCACTGTTTATTCATGTCGCTTGAATACCAAAGGGTAGTGAACTTCGCGGCTAGTGGTTCAAAAGGCTCGATGTCTGGGAAGGTCGCACCTTCTGGCATCTCCCAGGAAATAAAATCTATAAGGATCAAGAGCCAGCTGAAATGAAATTCATATCCTTGATCTTGTGCTTCTCTACAGTCGAGTTCCAACTGGTTCACCAGGTACTTCACCCAGTTCATCTGAAGGCCTTCCGCGCACTTCCCTACGAGGTCGACTACAAAATCGATGACTTGGGTAGGTCGGTTCTTTCTTACTAACTTCCCTGCAATCAAATGACAGGCGAGGTGCATTGCATCACTCTAGATAAAATATAGCTTGTAGCCTCACGTTCCCTTCTCAACATCGCCATAAGTGTCCTTGATTTTCTGTGCTAGAGCGTGATCCATGGATTTTATGAGGTAAAACTCTTGTGGATCAGGTCCTTGCATAACCAAGCCCATGATCAGATTGATCGGCATTGGATCAACTATTATACGGTGATTTAGCCACAAATAACCACGATGGTAACAAGACAGCAGCAGCTTGACACATTCATTTACCTCATGGTGTCTTTTGAAGTGGGGAATCTTCATGACGTTCAATAGGGTGGACTGCGCGAGGTTCATAGTCCACGACTGGGGGATTATCTTCGAATTCTTCCCCTTAGTTTTGGTCAGGTACTTATGTGGGGCGAGCATGTTATAGACTTTGCAATCTCTGAGGTTGAAGTCGTTGAACCTCAACGCTGCAATCTTATCTTGGTCTGCTTGAACTGCGCGGATCCCCTTCAGGGGGTACACAGTGACCAAGGCATACTCAAAATATCTAGGTACATTGTCTCGATTTACCATGGCATTCAGGGGTGGAATATAAGTGGGTAATATATTCGGGATCAATTTGGCATTCTCTAGATCATCCCTATGCTTGGTTCGCTTTTCATCTGATGGTCGAGAGGGTCCGGCTCCGTGAGCAGTCGACGGAGAGGCTTGCAGTCCTCTCGTCGATGATGCTTGTACACCTATAGACATCAACATGACTCTCTCAGTCATGAGTTCAATCATAACTTCTTCAACAACTTTCTCTGCAGCACTCAACTCATCTGACATACACACTCGGGGTTGGAAATCTTTGGGTTTGGAGGGTAACTTAGAGCCTGCAATAGGATAGAGGGAAATAGATCAATGACCACTGTGTAAAATTGACAAGTCTACAATCTCAAATTCATGATTATCAAAAGTGTTCTCGTTGCATGGCATGATGGGATAAATAAGTAACTCGGCAACGGGTCGCTTGCAATGGGTATGAAGCCTTCATTAACTCTGTTATGTTTGTTATGGCATGGTCCAAACAGTTGGATGGCAAGCTGTCTGGCCATAAATGTCTTTCTATCCATTCGGAGCATCGGTCTAATGGTTATAATGTCCCCAACGGCTATATTTCTTTGCCATGGCAAAGTGCCATGTGACGTTGTTCTGATATCACGGCGAAGCTCCAATTTTACAAATTTTCCCTCTGCGAGGTTCCCTCTGGAACCTTCTGCAACTTGTCGATCTTAGCTCTCTTCTTACTTAGCTTTCTAGCCTGCTTCCCAGTGGCTTCGTCTCGGTATTCCTTTTTCCATTTCGATTCGTATCTTCTTTTGACATGGTGACTTCGCGTTGTTGAGATTTTTTTAAGGGTAATATTCTTTCTTTATCTGGGATAGATATTTCGGTCTTCTGTGGGTCCTCTAATGTTCTTGCAACTTCGACATCTATGTCATTGTTGTTAAATGGTTGCGATATTTTCTCCTGTTCTTCAATCAAGTGTGTGATCCTTCTAGTTATGAATTCTTTCAACTCTTGCTTTTGTTGTTCTAAAACTTCTTCTTCTTCTTTCCTTCTGGCCTGATCTCTTTCAATCCAAGGTTTTCCTAGTAACATGGTAAATGGTGCATTGTCCTCAATAAATTTAATAACCTCAAAATCTTCTTCCATCGAAGTTCTATTTGCAATCATAGGTATCTGAGTGAGCCTCCCACATAGGGTTATCAAATTTCCTCTGAATAATCCCATTCCTCCTAATGAAGGAAACATAGCAGGCTTTCCTAAATGTTCCCAAGTTCTTTCTGTCATAATATTCACCTGTGTTTCCTCATCCAGAACACAGTCAACGTCAAAGTCTCCTATTCTTTCTTAAATGCATTCTTTTTCTTTGAAGATCTCTGATAATCTGACATGGCGATGGTCATTCAGGGTTTCTTTCATATGTAGCAATACTTTTTCTAATTCTTTCTAGGGTTCTACCATAATCTTAGTTTCTGGATTTGCCCTAGGGTTTTCTTGTCTCGTGTTCATTTCTTCAAGCTTATCAATCATTCTAGGACAATCCAATACTTCGTGGTCCATAGCTTTGCAACAAAGACAAATGGGTCTTCTCCCAGGGAATTCCTTAGCAAGATGTCTTGGTTTTCTGCAATTGTAACTGAGGGTTAATCCTCTCTTTCTTTTAAATGATCCTCAGCCTTTCCTTCACTACGCACTAGGATCATGGTAGCTAACCTGTAGAAATTTCTTTATAGGATCATGCATCCACTTTTTATTCCAAATATTATTTCTATGCATAGGTATAACATATCTTTCACTATTCTTATCAGAGCTACTCATATCAAATCTTCTTTCATCTATTAATTCCCTAGTTTTCAAGCTAGGACATAATCTATCAAACATACCTAGATCCATACTATTGAAACAAAATTTTCACTTATCTTACTTCTATAGAGCACAAAGCTTTCAGATCTAGAATTTTTCAATATTCTTACCTTTATCAGAGCACAGAGCTTGCAGATCTTACCTCTTTTAATAAAAAAATTCTCACTTTTACCTTTCTCATAGCACAAAGCTTTCATATCTTACCTCTTTTCTTCATATCAGACTTCTTTTCTTGGCACAGAGCTTCTCAAACTAAGTAGGGTAATGCACACTAGAGAAACAAATCTACGCACAGAGCTTTCACAATTTCAGGTCGGATCTTTGCACAAAGATTCTTCTTTCTCAGTTCCCAGCAATCACAGTTTCAAGTCCTGACAACAGAACCATTTGTTGGAACAAGGGCAAACCCAAGATTCAATGCTACAATAATGCACCAACAAAACCCTAACTAAGGACCCTTTCGGCAACACCTGCGAAGCAGATGAAGTCTCACCCGAGGTAGAGGCAGGGGTGGTTGTAGGACTCCAGTGTCTGCAACCTTAGATGGGACACATATCTGTGATTATAATACTTAATAGATCACTTAGCACCATCAGTTCATCATTATTTAACCAATATCTACGTCGCAAATAAAATAGAGCATCGCAGCATTCACCTAGATCTAATGTATCTAAGCACTTAGCATAAAGCAATAGATTAGATCTAGCAGATTCAAGCACTAAGAAATTCCACATGGGTCAGATATAACATCCAGGTTCATCATAAGCACAAAGCATAAACAAATCTATCTATATATATCAAAGCACTTAGCAAGTAAAGAAAGACATAAACACATCAGAACATCGCACAGAGCAGAATAACACAGTATTTACGTGGTTCACCCCCACCCTGGGGCTACATCCACCAACTTTTCTTCTTTATTAGATTCAATCAATCATCTACATGCACAGAGCCACAAAAACTCTAATCCGCATAGGATAGGAGATCTGCGCGCACCTTTCCAAATCCTCCTTCCTCGAGCTAGGTCTAGCACAAAGCCTTTCACAGTCTGTTACAACCACTTTCTCTTAGCTCTACAAGTTTCTCACAATATGCACAGAGCATCTACAAACCATATTTTCACTTAGAACTTAGATTATAGGCCCCTACTTATTTATACTTATTTATACTTTACAAAATAGGCCTAAACATGGGTAAACCCATGGGCCGACATCCCATACCCGTTACATAATCCCAAATCCCAAAAAAGACCCAAAAAGGGGCCGAGATCCCACGATCTCTGCTTCATCTTGCACTCCGTCTTCGACAGGCTGTTGAAGTCCCAAAATAGGTCAAAATTGACCAAGGATCTCCCAAAACTTGGTCAAGGGCCAACAATAAGGACACTTATTTGTAAAATGACTAATTTTACCACAATTAAAACATTTTAAGGGAATCATACCTTTGTACTTGCCATTTCCTTTCTTCAACTTCCTTATGAAGTTGTCCATTTCTTCATCTTCCTCTGAATCATCGTTGTAGCTACAATATAACTTTCGATTTTTCTTGCTATTTTTCTTTTTCTTTTTGGATTCTTTAAATGTTGCTTCCTTTGTGACCGGGTTCTCCCGTTCTGTTTTCATTTCATAGGCGAAAAGTATACCATGCATCTCATCCATGCTCAAAGTGTCTAGGTCTATTCTTTCTTCTAGGGTTGAAATATTTGGATCATATCTCATAGGTAGAGACCTTATTACCTTTTTAACAATGATTGGTTCCTTCATCTCTTCTCCCAGACCTTTAATAGTATTAACTAATTCATCAAGTCACAAAAAGTGTGTTGCAATGTCTTCGTCTTCCTTTATTTTCAATTGTTCGAACTTAGCTCTAAAGGTTTGGATTTTGGATCCTTTGACTTTATCATTTCCTTCATAAATATTTTGAATCTTATCCCAGATATATTTTGCAGAAGCACAATGCATAACCTTAGCAAATACTAAATTAGCAAGACTATTCAAAATAATACCTTTAGCCTTTGAATTGTTTTCTTCAAGTTTCTTTTCATCCTTGTATGTTGGGGGAGTGACTGGTACTTTGTATCCATTTTCTACTACTCTTCGTACATCAAATACCTATGCCTGTAAAAAAAAATTCATCCTTATAATCCAGAATCCATAATTTTGACCATCAAACATTGGTGCTCCAATCTTAGTGTATTCCATGATCTCCTTCTAGTGGTTAAACTACTTATTGAAGGACCTGCACTGATACCAATTGTTGGAATACAGAGAGGGGGGGTGAATCAATATGATCACTTTATACCACTTTTAACCACAATATATATCATTTCACTTTATCAACAATGTTCAACAATTTATCATCAATGTATCATCTATGATTTCATTCAATATATGTGTTTGTGTGTGTGTGTGTGTGTTAGAAAAATAGGATCGTGGAACAATAAAATAAAACAAATGCGGAAATAAAACACAAAATATACACAGATATACGTGATTCACCCAGTGTGGGCTACGTCTACTAGAGAAATTTCCATGTCCTTCCTTTTTATTATCCAACAAAATAAAGGGATACAACCTACAACACACCCATTGTAACTTCCTCTTCTTTCTCTCACAATACCCTCTCTCAGAATACAATATTTGTAATGATACACATCCGCAATACAATTCCCTCATAAAAGAGGGTTTCCTTCTAGGGAAAAAAAACCCTAACATAACTTCTACCATCATATTTGAAACCTTATAATGAACAGTCCAGATTTACTATGAAATTACAATATACATTTACAAGGTAATTTTTCCATCGGGGGCCCGCTTAACCCCGAATCCCCCAACTGGGGGGATCAACCCCCTGGACCCCACAGGGGGGCAACCCCCCCGCATGGAGTTACATTCTTCATGGGGTATAAACATGGATGGAAACAAATACCTATGAATTAGGAATATAATCAAGCTCCACAACCAACAATCTCCCACCTATAGACTGGTCACAACAAATCCATTGTTGTTGTATCTTATGGACTATGATCCTTCTTTGACCTGGAAAATTTCTCATCTTCACTTTCATGCTTGAAGACCAACTGAAACTGACTAGGAACTCAGTTTCTCACTGGTTACTCCCTTTCTTAACATGTCTACAGGATTTTGGCTAGTATGTATCTTTTCCAATTTCAAATGTCCATCTTCCAAGATAGATCATATGAAATGGTACCTGATTTGTATATGATTAGTATTTGAATGGAAGTCTTAGTCCTTTGGAAGATGAATGGCACTCTTACTATCATAGTACAACTTGTTATTCTCCTACTTCTTTCCCAATTCTTCTATAAACCTCTGTAACCAAATCATTTCTTTACTAGCCTCTATAGCAACAACATACTTTGTTTCTATTGTTGAAAGTGAAACTACCTTTTATATTTTTAAAATACAACTTACTAGTGTTCCACCTACAGTAAAAACATACCCTGTGGTGCTCCTCCTTCTATCTTTATCACTTGCCATATATGAATCAACATATCCCTGTAGAACAATGTTTGAACCTCCAAAACATAATACATGAGTAGAGTACCTCTCAAATGCTTGAGAATCCACTTTACTGTCACCCAGTGTTCTTTACCTGGATTTTTCATATACCTGCTTACAACTCCCACTGCATGTGCAATATCTGGTCTTCTGTAAACCATCACATACATCAAGCTACCAAATGTTGATAAATAAGGGACCCTGGACATGTATTTTATCTCCTCATGTGTCTTGGGACACATTTCCTTGGTTAATTTGAAATGGCTGGCCAAAGGTGTACTAACTCGTTTTTCATTTTGCATTCTAAACCTCTCCAACACCTTCTCTATGTACTCACCCTAAGATAATGTCAATTTGTGATTTTTCCCGTCTCTTGTTATTCTCATACGAAGGATTTTCTTTGCAGCACCCAAATCCTTCATCGCAAATGAATTAGCTAATTTCTTCTTGAGCACATTTATATCATGCATATTAGACCCTACAACAAGCATGTCATCTACATACAATAGCAAGATAATATAGCTTCCATTTTCTAGCCTTTTAAAATAAACACAGTTATCAGAATGACATCTACTATAACCTTCTTCAGTCATAAAACTATCAAACTTCAAATACCACTTCCTTGGAGCTTGTTTTAGGCCATACAATCTCTTCTTCAACCTGCATACAAAATTTTCCTTCCCTTTGACCTCATACCCCTATGGTTGTTGCATATAAATATCTTCATCCAAATCCCCATGGAGAAACGTTTTTTTTACATATAATTGTTCAAGATGCAAATCTTCTACTGCCACAAGAATTAAAATAGTCCTAATTGAAGTCATATTAACAACAGGAGAAAATATTTCATCTAAATCTATACCTTTCTTTTGTGAAAACCCCTTTACAACAAGTCTAGCCTTGTATCATTTTTTTCCTCCATCTTCTTCCTTCAATTTGTAAATCCATTTATTCTATAATGCTCTTTTTCATGCAGGCAACTGAACCAATTCGCAAGTCCGGTTATTTACCAAGGAATCCATTTCATCTTTCATGCCTTGCTCCCACATCTTCTTAGTGTCTAACTGCATTGCCTCTTCATAACATTATGGTTCACCATAATCAGTCAACAATAAATAATACAATGAAGGAGAGTATCATTCAGGGGGTATACTTAACCTAGTAGATATTCTAACGAAACTTGTATGATTTTGAGGTACCTATTGCTCCTATTGTTGTAAATTTTGATTTTCTGGTACCTTTGGAATTTCTTTTTCAGTGATCTCATCAAGCACTGTGTATTATGGTTTGTCTTTTCTTGTTTCTTTCCCTGCAACTAATATTTGTACATGACCTTATCATTGAATATGACATCTCTACTCCTAATGATTTTGTGATTTTCATAATCCCATAAGTGATAACCAAAATCATTAACACCATATCCAATAAAGGTACACTTCTTGGATTTTTCTTCAAGATTTGTTCTATTTTCTTTATCAATATGGACAAATGATTCACAATCGAAAGTATTCAAAAATCAATAGTTTACCTTTTTACCTGTCCATGCCTCCTCTGGAATGCCACCATCAAAATAACTTCAAGGTCCTATGTTTATCAAATAAATAGAAGTATTTGCAGCATCTTCCCAAAACTATAAGGGCAACCCTACATGCAATCTCATACTCCTTGCACGCTCTATGATTGTCATGTTCAAACTTTCTAACACGTCATTTTCTTGTGGTGTTCCTGGGATTTTCTTCTCTCTATGAATCCCATGGTATGAAAAATAATCATCAAACTCCTTGTTGCAATATTCACCTCCATTGTCTGATCTAAGACACTTCAACATTTTTCCTATCTCATTCTCAACCAAAGCTTTCCATTTCTTAAAAGTATCAAAAACATCGGATTTTTTCCTAATGCAATAAACCCAAGTTTGTCCAGTTGCATCATCAATAAAAGTGACATAATAATGAGAGCCACCAAGAGATGATACCTGAGTTGGTCCCCATACATCTGCATGCACAAGCTCTAACCTTTCACTCTTATTTTCTTTTCCAGCTATGAGAAATCTAACTCTCTTTTGTTTTCCATAAACACAGTGCTCAAATAAATCCAAATCAATTTGTTTAATATCTAGCAATAAATTTCTTTTGTGAAGTATCTGCATCCACTTCTCACTCATGTGTCCAAGCCTATGATTCCACAGTGTTGTATCCACTCATGTAGAAGATAAATAGATAGAAGATTCAGTATTACCAGTACATAAATACAATGTACCTACCTTCTCTCCTTTTGCTATCACCAGTGATCCTTTGGTGACCTTCCACACCTTATCTATAAATATGGATATACAACCTTCACTTTCCAACTGACCTGTTGAAATTAGGGTTTTCCTTAGATATGGAACATGTCTTACCTCTTTCAAGAACCATTGGTTTCCATTCTTTTTATTTATTTGTACCTTTCCCATTCCAAAACTTTTGCATGGTGCATCATCACCCAAATGAACCTGTCAAAAATCACCTTGAACATAATCTAGAAAATGTTTCATATGGGGTGTGGTATGAAATGAAGCCCCTGAATATACTACTCAAGACTCATAAGTATTATCTAATGAAAGAATCAAAGAATCTTGTAACACATCACCTGTTACATTTGCTTCCTGATTTTTCTCTTGCTGTCAATCTCTTTGTTTCTTTGGAGCTCTGCAGTCTTTCTTCGGATGTCCTTTCTTTCCACAATTCCAACACTCTATTTTTCCTAGTATGGATTTGGATCTTCCCTTCCTATAATTCTTTCGGTTCCCTGAGCCCTTTCCTCTATCCTTTTGTCTTTCCCTATTCTCCATGTTTAACGCATTACTTGATGTCTCACCTGTGCTTTTCTATCGCATTTCCTCGCTAAGGATAACACCAACAAAATCATCAAATTTTAGAGTGTTTTAACCAGAGATAGAGTTACTTACAACCATGACCAAGCCGTTCCAGCTTTCTGGCAATGAGAACAAGATTAGAAGAGCCCTGAACGCATCATCAAAGTGCACTTTTAGAGAATTTATCTGATTAGTAACCGTATTAAATTCATTTAAATGATCTGCAATAGACCCACCTTCTGACATCTTCATATTAAATAATCATTTCATTAGAAATACCTTATTCGACATCGAGGGATTTTCATATAGTTTAGCCAATGCATCCATTAGTTCCTTTTTTGTATTTTCTTTTGAAATATTGAGAGCCACTGACGCTGTCAGGTTCAGCCGTATCGTTCTAAGTGCCTTTCTATCAAGAACCTCCCATTCTTCGTACTTCATGATCATCAGATTATTTTCTATTCCACCCAATGGTAGCAATATATCCTTATGACATAAATAATCTTCCATTTGCATCTTCCATAACTGTTAG
>SNQJ01S0109345.1:6070-35305 GCA_010110895.2 Picea sitchensis
TACACACTCAACATCCCAAAACCCAGGTTCCAAACTCCAACAACAAATTCCAATCCACTAGCTCTCTTCCACACAACTTGCACAACCCAAGGAATGAGATCCCCCTTCTCTGCCATGCAATCCTTCAGGCCTTCCTACTTTCCTTCAGCCTCCAGTGCACACGGTCATCCAAGAATATCTTAGGTGGGGACTCTAGAAACTATAAACTACTTCATGAGTGCTCACAACAACCTTCTCAAGGATATTGAGCCAATTTCCTCATCATGAAATATACCTTACAGACATACAACCTTCATTGTAGGAATACAACCTTTATTGCAAGAATACAACCTTTATTGCAGGTATACAACCTTCTTTCTAGCATAAAATCATCCCAACAAGTTGTCTTTCGATGGATAGCATGGATGGTTCTCTTCTCAGCACCCAAGTTCTCTCTTTCTCTCCAAAATTAGCTAGTAAAATATATCCCCTCATCCTACTTGAATTTCCTTCTTCTCCCATGCTTTATTGACTCTCATTCTTTCTCCAAGGATAGTTACACTCAACCCATGCTATCATAACTAAGTGGGATGAATTCCTCACCCAACCTCTTACACCAATTCAATGATTGAGTGTTTGATAAATCAAAGGAGGATTTGGTGGTAATGATACATTAACTTAGCAAAAGAACATGGGTTTCCCCTTGAACCCCCCATTTAGCCCCCTCTCTTGTGGAATAACATCCCCCCATTTTTATCATCCCTTTCGTATCGCAACAAACAATTATTATTTTTATTAATTATTTCAATGTACATAATACATAGTTAGGACCTTAACAATATTAATCAATGTAGGCTCTTTGCCCCAAACATATTGGCTCACCAGCCTAAATCACATTTATAAAATTGCATCATAATTTGTGAGGATTAAAACTAGGGATGTTACATGAGATTTATCTTTTTCTTCATTTTGTTCCACTTTTCTATAATCTTGTCCCATGGGATCGTACATGTCTTTGCATCATGTCCATTCTTTCCACAATGAACACAATTAAGAACATATCTCTCACCTTGATTATGCCTACCTCTCCGACCTCTGAAACAATTTTTTCCATGTCCTCTCTTACTACCTTCTCCTCTAGAAGAATCATGTGATTGATTCTTCCCTTTTTGAGCAAGGCATATAGTATCCCCAGTGGGATTAACTATCTCCTTCCTGAAATATTTCTCATGTTCTACAATTTTCTCCACCAAAGAGTCAAAATTGAGGGACTTCAATTGGCCACTAGCTTGAAGTGATTTAATATAGTCAGAATATGTGAGGTAGATGTCCTTTATGAAGTCCATGAGAGAAATGTCTATATACACACTGACAACATCAATGTAGTGCATGATGGATTTAATTTTGGATGCTAAATCCATGGGACCATTATCCTTCAACTCTAAGTTGAAAATCTTCAATTGTAATTGAATTAGCTCCAATTTTCAATGTGACTATACAAATATTTCAACTTCTTAAAAGCACCCCAAGAATATTTGATAGATTTGATGTGATGACTTACCTCTTCACTTATAGAATCAACAATCAAGGAATATGATTTCTTATATTTATTCATCCATATTGCAATCTCTTTATTTGCTATAGGTTTGACAGGTGAAGTATCTCCATCAAAAATTCCATCCCTAATATCATTGAAGATAATAGTATGTTTGATATTTCTTGACCATTCTAGATAATTTTATTTTCCACTGAGGATGAAACCAACAACCGAGACAAGAGAATGCATTTCATAAACACCTTCAAAAATATAAGCAATGCCAAATACATGTCTTCTCTTAAGCAAAAGATACAACAACAACCTCCTTTATACAAATAAAAAATCAATATATTTACGCCACCATCTTCTCTTCGCAATGCAACTTCCTTCATCCTTAATTTAGAAAAAGAGTGAAAAAATTGACCAACACTCAATTATGAAAATTCAAGGAGAGAGAAAGAGATCCCACACAAAATGTGTACGGCTTGTGGGTGAGGAAAAATGACTAGAAATGTAGAAGATTCATCCAGTTAAGTGAAATTATAGTCTAGGAAAAACAAATTCACCTCATCCTTGAGAAATTTGATCCAATAAAGATAAATTTGGCCCAGTAATGAGAAATATGGTCAAGCGGGGTGCATATGGCTGTGGAGAAGGAGAAATCGACAACTAGTAAGGAAATTAGGCTTATGGAGAGAGAAGGAATCCTTTAGGTGAGAGAAATTCACTAGCATCTCTTAGAACCAATTTAGCAACTGCCACTTTATTTTCAATAGCTCTAGAATGGGAGCCATTGATTTCCCATATCTAAAATCACCCAACGATAGCAGATAGAGAGCTATTGGGATATGCATTGGCCATCAAAACACTACAAGATCCCAATTTATTTGCAACATCTCCAGAATGGAAACCATTGATTTCCCATCTCTAAAATCACCCAACGATGGATGATAAATAGTTTTTGGGATAGACATTGGCTAATAAAAAATTGCAATATGAAGTAAAACTTAAAAACTAGAGATATCTCTAGAAAGTATGGAATAAAAAAGACTGTTGAAAAGGAAAGAAATGAGTAGGTAATATCATGGAGTTATATAAAATGCTAAGGCCCTGATACCACTGACAGACCTTGAATAAATCTAGGCTTGAATGAATTTTATTAATGTGAGCTAGATATAAATACATTGATATATGACCTTTGGTTTCATCTTCCAATAGGTTTGTTGACTATTCCTATTCACGTATGACTCTTCATATTTCTCCTAAATGAATGATAATAATATTTACAATACACCATAATCCCTAGGATTAGGTATCTAATAATCTAAAGGCATGTTCTTTAGCAGCATAATAAACTAAAAAAAAAATAGACATATGTCCCAAAGAATGTTAAAAACATATATATTTTTTTTACGAGAACGGTTATGTTGCATTAAGTGGCATTCTGGCGAGCCAGAATCAGAAAGTTACAAATCTGAAGAAGGTTGGTGACCTCTAACAGTGCTGCCAACCTTCTTGTGAATGTCTTGGGGGACCAATCTCATCTGCTTCTTGAGCTAATTTGAGAAAATGACAGAAAATGCATACATGAGTAGATTCTCACAAACTGTGAGCACAGTAGAAGACAGAAGCAGAGCATTAAACCGAGGGGGATGAAAATTTCCCCTTAAAGTAGGGATCCATCTTTTTCTGAGAACCTAAAGAGATGTTGGAGGCTGTCTCCTTTTCTCTACATGCTTTGTTGGTCCTTCGCCCTCGGGTAAGGGGTGGAGATGGAACTGATTTGTCTTCAGGTTCAGGAGTTTCCACAGAGCCACTAGAGGGGACTGAAACAACCAGATCTGTAGGGGTAGAGGGTTCCGGATCTGAAGCCCGAATTTCTCTCACTGCTGCTGATTCTAGGGGAGTAGAATCCGGAAGGCTTCCGTCTGCCGGAGGGTCTTCCTTAACTTCTATTGCTTCTGGTTCTTGGGCTTCATCTTCCTTCATCGCATCAAAGTTGTTTTTATTTTCTAGAGTTGCTTCTGCTGAATGAGTGGCCTTCGGAGCCTGGGGTAGTGGATCCTTTCACCTTGGCTGCCTTCGTCGGTTAGTTACTGGCTGAAAATCATCTTCTTTGACTGGTCACGGCTCCTCAGAGGCTTTGGGGCAGCTTTTTGCGAAATGACCGTAGGCATGGCACCGGAGGCACTTAAAAGGAATCTGCTCGTAATCCAGCTCTTGGATATGGCACCATTCCCCCAGGGAGAGCTTAATGGCTTCTGGGAGTCCTTTCTCAAGGTTAAACTCAACACAAATATGAGCGCAGGTAAACTGATCCCCTTTCGGCTCCACACTGTCCAGGAAGCGCCCAAGCTTATTTCCAATGTCCTCCAGAGAGTTTTTCCCCCAGAGATGCAAGGGGAGATGAGGCAGCCTAACCCAAATAGGGGCTGCGGTGATCTCGACTCCTGGATTGAATTCAAGAGTCCAGGGGGCTAAGAACAACCCTCTTGACCCCATGAAATAGGGTCCAGATCTGAAAACTAGGTCACGGTCCTCTGCCCTCGAGAAACTGAAGACAAAAAAACCCCTGCCTACTACGCACAGAGAAACGTTTCCCTGTATCATCGACTTCCAATGATCATCAATCCATGCCTCCACCATTTTGGGGCTAGGCCATAACCCTGTAAACTTTCTGATGAGGGCCTTTTCCGCTAGAAGGAGGGCAAGACTGCAAGGCCCCTCTGGGGATAGCTCCAGAGAAGGGATCTCCTCCATCTTCTTAACAAACTTAGATGAAAGAGAAGGCTTGGATTTAGGTCCTACCGAGCAGACTAACGCTTTGAATGCTTCCAAAGGATCTTTTTCCATCTCGGCAAACGGATCTGGGGCCATCATAGCAGGGCAGCGACCTCCAGCAAACAAAAGGACGGAGCAAGTCGCAGAGGCAGACCACTGCTCCAAAACGCATGCAAAAAACTTAGGAACGCAGGCGAATCGCTGGAGGAACGCGTTAAAAACATATTTTAAGATGAGAGAAAATGTCCCATTACCCAACCATAAAACTAAAGGATCAATTTCATCAAAAAACGTTTTTTCTCATATTAAAAAGGATCATAAATGAACTAACCTAATTAATGGACTATAATAAGTTGTCTTCATACCAAAGATTATGCTATAAACTATTTCCTATCAAATTAAAACATATAATTGTTCAATTAAAAAAAACATAAGAACAAATAACGATAGTATATGTTGTATGGTCTCAATTTATATAGGTGTAACAATAAAAAAAAGTAGTGAATTGTTTTTTGATTTATTCTTGTGTTGTTATTTCTTGTGGTCGGGTCAAATGCGTCATAGGTTTCAAAGATTCAAATATTTATTTTACTAATTAAAATATTATAATAGACAATATGACATATGTTACTATAAAAAGAAAAGGAGTGTGACACTCTTGTCCTTGACGATGGAGATGTTAAAGATTGGAATAATTGGAAAGATTGACATGAATTATAAACTAGTATTGTAATGTATTGGATACAACCTTAAAACCATCTGGGTCTATAAATTGGTTATGCTAAACTTATGAAAATAAATTCCAATATGAGAATAAATAAGAAAACCCACATATAATTGGCATATCTGGATTTCATTGTCCTAAGTATTACATAAACAAAGCCACAAAATTGTTTCTACCATGTTGCTCTAAATTGTCTCTATCCAATGGATTAGGAAAGCTTCAATCCTATAGTGTAATGGGTACAACCCTTAATCCCTATGGGTCGACAAATTTTTTCTTATAAAAAAAAATAAATTCCATGATCCATATTGGATCATCATACAATTTGTCATCTATATTGGTACTTTATGGGTAGAAAAAATTGGAGGAATAAACTTGCAGGGCCATTTTAGTGGTAGGTCCCAGTTTGAAAATTTTGGATATGGAAACTTTCAGAGCCATTTTGAAGAATTAAAATACATTTTTGGGGGTTACAATGTCTAGAACCTATGCCCACACCCTCGACAGTGTTCTACACTCTGATACCTTTCCAATGATGTGTAAAATGCCTCAATCGGAGCTTGTATGAAAAATTTATGCCTCTTGCAAGTTGACCTACCTTGTTGATGACCATGGTACAAGTGGATTCCATACCATCCCCTATTATTCACAAATATGGGGCTAACCACATGTGGAATTTCAAGAATATTCTAGAAGGTCCAAACTTGATCACTAATTAAGGGTTGAGGAAGTCAAAACCCTAACTCTAGATGACTATTGAGCTATGTTATATACCGAGTTTCCAGGAGGAGAAAGGGTTCCATTCTTTTGTATTGTACTTGATCCATAGTTGAGAAGAGCATCCAAGGAGTGGTATTTTGAGAGAATAAAATAGGAGGTACAATATTCTACAACAGTCGTTCAAGCCACAATGACAAAGGAAACTCCATAGTGAGTGCCTCTTTCTTTGTACTTGCTTTCCATAAATGAAGAAAAGAGAGTAGAGCATAGGCCTCACCTTCTATATGGGTTTTCTCCCATATTGGATTTCCCAATATACATCTTGTGTTCAATTGTGTGGATGATGTGTATATTTTTTCATGTTGTTGTTGTTGTTGTTGGAACCTTAGGTTTTTATGGTTCATCCCACTTCTACTAGAGATAGTCGGTCGGGTGGCCTATCAATATCTAGAGATAGTCGATCAGGTGATCGACTAGAATTCATCGACAATTGGTCAATTAGTCAACTAGATTGTCAGTTGGAAAGTCAACTATCAGTCGGAGATAGTCGGTCGATGGATCGACCGACTATGCAATCAAATTCAGATTGGAAGAATGGATGGTCGGTTCGACTTGGTTTGACTAGTTGACAAGAAAATGTGGATTTGTCGAAACTATTCCAACCACCGATCGTTATTTGTGGACAAGATCTTCACAATTTCAAGGAAGTTGGTTAGATATTGAGACTATAAATAAAGGACCCCATGGGTCATTATCAATGTTTATTAATGAATCAAATTGAATGAATGATGTATTCTATGATGCATTGTGATGTTCTAATCACAATTATCTATGATTAAATGATGAAACAATGTCTTTAGACATCATCGATATTATTTGAAGTTAATATCTCTTCGATTATTCAAATTCTGTTATTGTTTCTCTCAAGGTTACCCCTATTTCCCAAAACGGTATCAAATCGGCTGGATTTGACCCCATCTATTGTCCACAAATATTAATGTGTTAGATATTATACTGATTGACTCCGGGAAGTTGATTTGTCAAGTGTAACCCACTAGATCAGATCATATCTGTTAGATATCAAATATGGATTCAAATATTGACCCTGTTATTTTGAATGGAATCAATTATGATATTTGGGCACCTGATATGGATACTTTTCTGAAAATAAAATGGATCTGTTAGTATACCAAAATCATGATTCTAGATTTAATGGATGACCAAGTGAAGTTTGTTGTTGATAGGAATAAAAATGAGGCTGTTGGGGTCATCTCGACCTACATTTCCTAGTAGATTCAGTTCCATACAAGCAAAATAGACTGCCTTCATCAAGTCTGGAAGAAGATGAAGTCTTTGTTTGATAAAGTTGATAAAAGTCAAGTTATGTAGTTGGAAAAAGGGTTGATCTCTCTTGATCCTCATTCCTTTGATAGATTAAGGACTATTTGGTGTGTGTTAAAGGGATACAGTTGAAATTGGTAGAATGTGGGAAGAATTTTCAAAAGAAATATGGAAAACTCATTGAGTTGGTCCTAATGAATTTTAGA
The DNA here is from genome assembly GCA_010110895.2 of Picea sitchensis. Taxonomy (NCBI): domain Eukaryota; kingdom Viridiplantae; phylum Streptophyta; class Pinopsida; order Pinales; family Pinaceae; genus Picea; species Picea sitchensis. Next base: position 13,359 of record SNQJ01S0109345.1, read on the forward strand.
ACACCTTTTGGCATGTTTTGTTCCACTTTCTGGAAAAATTGGCAGGCATGCAAGGAATATGGTAAGGACTATACCTTTTACAATTTTTATGGCTTACTGATTAATGATCACCACATGTTTCTTGATGAAGGGAAACTTGTTCGTAAACATCAGGCCCACTTGCTCAAGGGAAATGGAAAAATGAATTACAAGGAAAGAGGATGCTTCGATGCTCCTATTTGAAAATAGGAATGTCTTGACTAGAATACTAAAGTGAAGACTAATGAACCGACATCTACCCAAAATAATCAAAAGAATAAAACATGCCTATATTGTGGAGATACTGGACATGTGGAAAAATATTATTGGAAGAAGAGGGATGACTTAGAAGAGGAGTTTAAATGACATGAAGGATATGTGTTGGTTGTTCTTTGACATGTTGATAATTTTACTTTCCAAGTCATAAATTCTCAAGATTTTATTTCTCATACCTTGAATAACGCATGGGTAGTTGATTCTAGGTGCACTCATTATATGGCGAAAGATGATTCTTTGTTCACATCGCTTGATAAATCCATCAAGTGGAAAATATATGTAGATGATGATTTTTCTCTCAACATTGTAGGTCATGGAGATGCTCCCTATTGACAAAGTCAAATTATCGATGTTTATCATGTACCCAATCTAAGTGCAAACATGTTGTGGGTTTCTCAACTGACACAAATAGGTAAAAATATTGGGTTTTGGCCATATAGGTTCTTTGTTAAGGATTTGAATAAATATAAGTCGATTTTCACTGAAATTTTTTTCAACTCAAAGGATGGAATGTACAATTTATGTGACCTACCTCAACCATACCCTAGATCGACTTCTCTCATTTCTCACACTGATGAATGAACCTGAATTTGGCACACAAAACTTCGAAACCTAAATTTTTGAAGTCTAAAGTCGATGGCCACATAGAATGTGGTTGTTGGTATACCCAAGGTTCTTTCACCTTATGGAGTTGTTAGAGTATGTGTGTTGGAGAAGCATCATCATGTACCTTTCAATTCTAGCAAAGCATGGTGAGCACATAACCTCTTGGAGCTAGTTCACAATGATCTTTATTGTATCAATCAACTTTCCTTACTAGGTGAATATTTTGACCTCTATTGACGACCTCTCTAGCTTCACTTGGGTCTATTTCTTGAAAAATAAGAGTATTTCTTTGAAAAATTCAAATAATTTAGGCATTGGCTGAAAATAAATGTGGTTGAACTATCAAGTGTTTGAGATATCATAATGGTAGAGAGTATGTGATTCAACCATTTTAAGAATACCTTGCTCGATATGGTATTTCCTAGTAGAGGTATATTCCTCATTGATCCAGGTGGATATCGGTTGCCACCCACCTATTCCAACTGGCTCACATACATTTTTCATCTTGGCAGTTTGTTTCTAGCTTTTTGAGTCCCAAACTTCCGGGGTTGTTTTGAGACCCTAAACAACATTTTTTGGGCTTGCCACAATCACACTGTAGACGGAGTCAGAGTGTGATGGAAATATGTTTATTCCTTGAATATACATTTCCAATGCCTGAAACGGAGATTGCATGCAAAATTTACGACCCCAGGAAGTTGATGTAACAACTTACCCCATCGGGGCCCACATGAATTTTGGCACTTCATCTCCTAGGGTTAGGTTTTTGGATGTCTAGGGTTTTTTTATTACTTCTTGATGCTAAAAAGGACTATATGCCTCATTGTAATGTGCTCAGATAAATGTGTTTGGCCTCCACATCTCTTCTCAAAGATTATCTACCACCATTTGAGTAAGATTGTTTTCATTCTGCATTTTATAGTTTCAACATATTTCTTTATTGAATAGAAGTCAAGTTTCACTGTATCTCTGTTATTGTTCACTGTATCTTTGTGTTAATGTTATAGATATGTGTTTAATTTCTTTCCGCTCATAAATCCAGATCAATGGTATGAGAGCGGTCTTCTCTTCATTTATTTCTCTGTGCATATCCCCAATGAGGTCAGGGTATAAGAAGTTAGGACTCAAACCAGTTGAGCCTTTGCAAAATTGACCTCGCCGAACTCGATGACTGCCCATGGGGGAAGAAAAGAGAGAATATGGGGTAGGATATCCATTTAAACTATTGCTCAAGGAAGGCTTAGCACGACAAATGAATGATATGATGAATAATTTTCCATAAATCCTTCGATGACTGCCAACAGGTGACACATCTTCCTTGAGCGAAGGCGCCGCCCCCTTGAAGGTACAAATCAATTTTGATATTCCTATATTTGAAGGTCAAATAGATGCGGATGATGTAGACAAATGGTTAACCCTTCTAGAAGGGTATTTTTCTTTCCATGAATTTTTCGATAGAGAAAATATTATATTTGCGCTCCTTAAGGTTGTCCCCCATGTCAAACATTGGTGGGAGTCTTTCTATGAGAAAAAGGAAACAAAGGAATCTCCATTATTTTTAGTTGCACCCACTTTGGGTTCTTTAAAGGATGATATTAAGGAACAATACTACCCTGTTGGAAGTTATGATGACTTATATACAAGATGGACCACACTGTGACATGAAAGGGACCAAACAATGCCAGAGTTCACCAATATCTTCCATACCTTGCACACCAAGCTGGGTATCAAAGACTCTGAGAGACATCTAATGCTCAAGTACCATGATGGTATGAAGAGATACATCTAGATAGAAATGGATTTTCTAGACATCTTTTCCTTGGGTGTGACATATCGATATGATGTCAAAATCGAGTAGAAGCTTAAAAAAAATATGCGGTGGTTTGGGTCTGTGAACCCCTCACAACAAAAGCGGGGAAAATCCATCCAAAACTCACAGAACAAAGGACAGAGCAAGTATGGAAAACACGAGGAAAACCAGTCTAAGCTGCAAACAAACAAGGCCAATGGGAATAAAAATAAAGACACTGGGAAGTGGTGTGAGTTCCATAAGAGCCCTTGGAATAGCATCGTGAAATGTTGCTCAAAGCAGTCATTGGTGTATGAGGTGAAAGACTCTGAATTAGATGTGGGTTCTGAATCTGAGTCGGAACTAGAAAAAGGGAGACAAAGAATTGATGCAGAAATAAGTGCCATTGTTTCTACCACCAAGATTAATCTTGGTTAACCTGATGAACTAAACGAAGGTGAGTGCCTCTTTCATTCACAGATGTCGATGAAGGGTACTCCACTACACTTGATCATTGATAGCAGTAGCCAGAAGAAACTCATCTCAACGGAGCTCGTCAAGCAGTTAGATTTTTTGAAAACATCGCACCCACAACCATACACCATTGGATGGATCCACCTAGGGAGTGATCTCCATGTCAACCAATAGTGCCTCCTGCCCTACAACATCAAGCCCTTCAAAGATGAGGTATTGTGTGATGTCTCTCCCATTAAAGTTTGTGATATTTTTGGCCAACCTTATTTATGGAAATTCCATGTTGTATATGAGTCTAGGCCTCATAGTGTTATTAATACTTTGGATAGGAAATTGTACATGATACCCAAGGTAGTCCCACCTACTTCCATTTCCTTGATCTCTACCAAGCAATTCAGGAAGGCTGCATTTTATACCATGAAATTTTTCTTCTTCGTGATTCGCACTCAAAGTGAGTGGAAGGTTGCAATCACATACATGGCCTCCACAATAATTCTCTCCATGAAAAAAAATCAAGTGGATAAGGCCGTGGAATAATACAAAGACATCTTCTCCTCATCCATTGGGGTACCTATACACTTTTAGGTCAAGCATTCAATTGATCTGACCCCCAGTGCATCATTACCCAATGGGCCATTCTATCACCGCTCTCTATTAGAAAATGAGAAATACAAGCGCCAGATCCAAGATCTACTCGAAAAGGGGCACATCCAACCAATATCATCACCTTATGGAAGCCCAATCATGCTTGTGAAGAAGAAAGACAGGACATGATAAAATAAAATACCCAATAAAATCACAGTTAGGAACCAATACCCAATTCCCCAAATTGACGATCTCTTTGACCAGCTCAAGAGGGACAAATACTTCAGTAAGATTGATCTAAATTCCAGTTACCACCAGATCCCAATAGAGTAGACTGATGTATGGAATACTGCCTTCAAGTCCAAAGAAGGTCTTTTTGAATGGATGGTCATGCTCTTTGGCTTGATGAATTCCCCAAAAAATTTCATGAGGATGATGGATGATATATTCCATCCTTTCACCAATTATTTTTTGGTGGTGTATTTAGATGACATTCTCATCTTGAACAAGAGTTTGGAGGAACACTTGCAGCATATTCAATAGTTTTTTCACACTCTGCAGAAACACAAGCTATATGCAAACTGGAAAAATGCTCCTTCGACATGAGCAAGGTCCAATACATAGGCTACATTTTTCATGAGAATGGGGTGTCTGTCGATCCAACCAAGATCCAGGCCATTCATGGCTAGCCAACCCCAACCACACTCACTGAGCTTCAGATCTTCTTAGGCCTTTCCAATTTCTATCGCAGGTTCGTGTTGGGATTCTCCCATATTGTATGGGCCCTTAGACAAGTGACCAGGGGTGGTGGAAAGGAAAAGTTCATGTGGATCCACCTATAATAGAAATCATTTGATGATTTGGAGTAGCGCTTGTGCTCAACCCCGATGCTCTCATTACCCAACCTGCAACAACCTTTTTAGATTGAGAAAAATGCTTTAGAATATGTTGTGGGAAAAATTCTCACTCAACATGAAAATCTTGCGGCCTATCATAGTAAGACACTATCAGATTTTGTCCATAAGTACCCCACTTATGACAAAGAAATGTGCTCCATTGTACAAGCCTACCTCTAGTGGAGGAATTATATTCTTGGGAAGGAGATATTCATCCATATTGATCATAAGCCTCTGCAGTTCATGCAGACACAAGGAAAATTACAAATTGACCGCCATCATAAGTGGTCCACATACTTGCAACAATTCCATCTCAACATCAAGTATAAGACAATGAGCACCAACTGTGTCACTAAATGCCTGAGTTGACCTCTAGTTGTAGCACTAACCATGGTTCTACTTTCGTATGGTCATGAGACCTCCAAATGGCCCCAACTCTATGAGAGAGATCCTGAATTTGCCACTACCTACCATATATTGGGAAAAAAAAAATTTGTCATTGATTTCCATCTTCAAGATGGGTTGTTGTGCCATATGGGCCATCTCTGTGTCCCATCAAGCAAGCAAGTGAAGATGATTTGGGAAGTTGACTACATTCGGGTGGCATGACACTTTGACATAGAAAATATAGTGACAGTGCTGCAACAAAATTTCTATTGGTAGAAACTTTGACATGACGTCAACAAGTATATTAAGTCTTGCACAACCTGCACCATTTCCAAACCGAGCATTAAGAAACAAGGCATGTACACCCCTGTGCATACTCTTGATAGGCCCTGGGAATCCATATCGATGGACTACATGTCAGGCGTTCCTTCAACCAAGTAGGGAAATGAATGTGTCTTTATGGTTGTTGATTGATTTTCCAAGATGGCAATTTTCCCTGCCTACAAGAAGAGCATCATAGTAGAGGCCACTATCAGGATCTTCTTCGAACGAGTGTGGGTCAATTTTGGGATACCAAAAATAATCATCTCAGATTGGGACAACCGGTTCCTCAACACATTCTAGTTGAGCCTCTGGTCACAGCTAGACACCAAGCTCACCAAATCCACTACCTTCCACCCCCAAACGGATGGCCAAACTGAGGTTATCAACAAGATGATCATGCATATCTTACACACATACAATTACAAGAATATGTGCATGTGGGATGAGATTCTTCCCTATGTTTATGACAGTTACAACAGAGCCATACATAGCTCAACTGATCACAACCCCTTTTAGGTGGGGTTGGAATTTTGATCATTGGGTCCCATGGATGTTGCACTACCCCTTGCATCGACACAAGCATAATTGTCCCATGCTTAAAAAGAAGACGAAAAATCCACCCGATTCATTGAACGAATCAAACACATCCACCAACAGGTTCAAGATATTTTGTAGAAGTCTAATTCCAAGTACAAGTAGCACAATGATCAACATCAAGTTCCACACAAGTTTTAGGTGGGAGATAGAGTTTGGTTGCAATTGCAGAAAGAATGCCTTATAGGACCCCATCAGATGCTTCGTCCATTCTGTTATGGACCTTACACTATCATCAAGGCTATGGGAGACAATTATTTTAAGCTGAACATTCCCCCCCTTCCTTGGATTGCACCCTGTGTTTAATGTGGACCTACTTCGACCATACTTTCCACCATTATTGGACACCTTAGAGATAGCAGAAAAATTGACATTGATAGAAATAAACCATGACTGCATGGAACATGCATATACTAATCATATCATGGACACATAGTTCAAGGGAACTCACTAATATAAGCTTCATCTTTATCGTTTTGTCAAAGCGGGGCAACTCCTGCACCAAGGCAAGTGGCTCACCCTGGAACAAATTCAACAGAAATTTCCTCATCTGATGGGGGAACTCAACGCAATGTAGAATATTGTTTCCTAAGGGGGGAGGATTGATCTAGGTGGATATCGGTGGCCACTCGCCTATTCCAACTATCTCATATATAGTTTTCATCTTGGCATTTTTTTTCTAGTTTTTCGGGTCCCAAACTTCTGGGGCCATTTTGAGGCCCTAAACTACGTTTTTGGGCTCAACACAGTCACACTAGAGATATAGTTAGAGTATGAAAACAACATGTGTATTCCTCGTATAGAATTTTCCAATGGGCTATTGTTTTCCTAGAATGAAGATCGTAAGAAAAAGTTACGACCCTCAAATGTTGATGTACCAAATTACCCCATCGGGGCCCACATGACTTTTGACGCTTCATCTCCTAAGGTTAGGTTTTTGGATGTCTAGGGTTTTCGGATTACTTGCTGATGCTAAAAAGTTCTGGAGGCATCATTGTAATGTGCTTAGATGAATACGTGTAGCCACCACATCTCTTCTTAGAGATCAGATACCACCATTCGAACAAGACTATTTTCATTCTACATTTTAGAGTTTCAACAGATTTCTTTATTGAATAGAAGTCAAGTTTCAATGTATCTATGTTATTTTTCATTGTATATTTGTGTTAATTATATATATATGTGTGTGTGTGTGTGTTTGTTTCATTTCATTTCTCTCATAAATTAGGATCAATCTTATACTCCTAAATAGAACGCCACTGCAAAAAGAAAGAATCTAAATTTGGTTGAAAAGGTTCAATGTCTTTTGCAAACAAAGACTTGCTGACTAAGTTCTGGGATGAAGTTGTTTACTATTCCAACTATATCCTAAATTGTATTCTGACTAAAGTTTTTAGTTCTATGAATCTAGTCAAGAGATGGTGTGGAAGAAATCCCTCAGTTGACCACCTCAAAAAATTTAAATGTATTGCTTGGGCTCATATTTTGGATGATTACATAAAGAATTTGGATGCAAAGAGTCATGCTTGCATCATGATGGGTTAATATGAAGAATCCAAGGCATATCGACTATTTGACCCTATCAAATGACATATCATTATAAGGAAAAGTCTATTTTCATGAGAATTATCTCGGCGTTAGTTTGTTGAATGATTCCTTTGGTTTTGTAATGTCCCTAATCCAAATCCCATTTATAGTTGTGCATATAGGCTTGTGAGCCATTTTAGTTTTGCGCACACCTTAGTATTTTGTGATGTAATGATCCAAACAGATTGGTGAGATAGTGGAAACAAGTGTAAATGTAATGTACATATAGGTTGGTGAGCCGTTGGTACCAATTTTTGGTTTTGAACATACCTATTGAGTGCGCGTGGCTTGTTATCAAAGAAAAGGTGCACACATTCCATAGTGTTGCATGCAATTGAGTAAGTTCGCAGGGATGATCGAGTTATATGTGTATATGTTTTGAGGATGGAGATCCTGTGTAACTATTGGATTGGTGAGCTAGGATGAAAATAGGCCAGTGCGTCTATTCTTGTAAAGTGTATCACACTCAAGTTATTAATATATTACATCACTACGCATAGATAGACTCAGACGAAAAGAGATGGGGGGATGAACTCCATTGGAAAAAGGAAAAAAGGGGGATATTTTAATAATATTTCCGAAAAGCATAATTTACAAATATATTATTTATTGTAAGTTTCCGAGGGATGGGGAACAAGTCACCAAGTGGCTAAAGCTATTTCTAAAGGTTACAAGTGTTGATTTGAAGGCATGCAATATATATTGATGGCCTAAGTGTAATTCATGGGATTATGACTCACTCATTCGGGGAATCATCCGTCATTTTCCTTCATCATTCAGAAGAAAAAAAGTTTGTATTTTTCTGTAATTATGATAATGGATTAACCCCGTGCTTGGGAAATATTGGTATGATTGAAGAAGCGGGTTTTCAGTATCGTAGTTTTCCCAAGAGGCGGGTTTTCAGGCCCGTGAGAAATCTCTCGAGGTGAGATATTGGCTAGGAATTGTTACCTGATGCACTGTGAATTTGTTACAGTGCTCCGATAATTCTTGATCCAGCCTATTGTTGAAGCCCTGGAAGGGAAGTGGAGCAGCCAAAGGACTGTTGAGTAGAGAATGGGCACACTTCTTGGGGTGGGACAATCATGTGGGGAATGAGGGACTGTAGAATAGTTGCATCATTAGACACCTTGGAATAAGAAATTTCATTGTTTGTTATACCATAGTTTGGCACTAGGAATCCTTTTTCCCTAGTAAGTTGCAAAAAAAGCTATTTTGAGCTAGTTGGAAAAGGTGGGTGGCCACCGAGATCCTCCTAGATCATACATGTATAATTGGGTGTATGGGAAGCAGGGTGATATGAGATTTTCTTTGATTTGCTGAGTATATGCCATGCATTTTATTTTATCCTTCCAGAAGCTATCATAGTACCATTGTTTACATTATTGTGAGGTGAATGGAGCTCATAGAAAAATACAGTTAGATAGCTTTCCATCACATTGATCATTATATGTGCATATTATAGACATCTATGTTCCACCACAACTACAAATTTCCTTCTATAATTACAAATTGTGTCAATACACTTTTTAGATTGAGTAGCCCGCATATCAACGACCTGTATATATTTCTTCAGTGTGTTCAACTAGGGCTAGGTAATTTAGGTACCTGGGAGGAAAAGAAAAAAACTTGGATGGCATAGATTTTAAGGATATCATATTTTAGAACATAGAATGAGTTGGTATAGAAAAATATGAATATTGGTAATAATTTTTAGCAATGCACATCAACCTAATGGTATCTTGGGTAATAAGAATTTCCTAGCTATTTTTTTGATGTACTGGTACATGCCAAGGATATGAAAAAAACTAGAAGATGTTGACAAAGGATAGGGTGAATTGATCAAGGTGACCTTATTTGATGATGATGCATATGAGGAAAGGATGCTTGGGGTGTGGATTTTGATGATCTTTCCCCAATGTTTATCAATTTCTTCTACATATTCATTTTCAATTGTCACAAGAGCACTACCAAATTTGAGGGTGATTGTGAATGAGGGATTGGATGAGGAGAATTATTTGATGTTAGTTGTTTGAGATGAGTCACTTTGAGGTCCGAATCAGTAATATTATTCCAAGAGACCCTCTTTGTTTTAGGTTGTGATTGTGGGGATCATGGTTATGGTATGGAGATATGGAATATTAGGTCTTTAATTCATTGAGAGGATGTGTTCAAAATGCACTGGATGAAGAGGAAGCTAACAATAATACTCGATATTATAATGTCTCGTTACCCCTGCTAAACCATGGTTTAGCATTTGAATGATATCGAATGAAATTAACAATATGCTTTCTTTTTCAATATAAACCATATATTTCTCACATTCTAGACCTATTTTGATAGGATTCATTCTTTCCTTTAAACACAAAAGAATAATTAGATAGGTCCAAAAGGTTGCATATGATTGAATAAGATTCAAGATGCTCATATTTTTCATGATGATGCTTAGAATTGGGTCAAGGGTCACAATCCTGAATGAAACAATGAGATGCATCTTCAATTGGTTATGAATTGGTATCAATAATTAATTTCAAACTTATATTAAGAAATCTAAGTAAACAAGTTTAGATGAATACTTCTTTGAGTTCCCAAAAACTCCATGTGCACAAAGAAAGAGAAACTCATAGTTGTTGATTGTTCTTCCTTTGTTTATTCAACCTGCAAAATAGAAGAGATGATCAAAGAAGAATTAAATCCTACTAGTTTGATTCACCCTATGTTGTCAATAGGAATGATCAGTGTGGTTCCTTATGTTATAAAAAATGGGGTTTTCCATTCTAATTATGAAATAGAAGTTAAGTTCCCTCCCATATATCTCTTTTTTCAGTAGCCTTAAGGTTGCAACAGGGAATTCCTCAGTGAAGGTCATATTTTCATTTCCGACTAGTAACAAGAAGTCACCCTAATAAGGGAAATGCTAGAGATTAGAGTGATTTTTAAGGGGATGATTTTATAGGAGGGTTTCAATGAATGAGAAGTAAAAATTTAAGCCCGCTCTTGGAAGGATATATTGAAAGAGGATTTTACCAAAAGGTGAGCCAACACTGGATTAGGAGGATTAGTCTTTGATATCATTATGAGTAGAAATCTATTCCCGGTTGATTCAAATAATATTTTTTTGGGGGAATAGGTTGGAACATGAAATGAAACATAGACATATCAATGCAGATAATCGAAGAGGAACACAAAATTTTTAAGATAAAGGGTGATGTCTAAAGACACCATTACAACGCATAAGGATAGAACATTGTGATTAGAAAATCACAGTGCATGTTGTACATATTTATTAGCATGATCTATTGCACAATATCCACAATGCTAATGACCCAAGGGGTCTTCTATTTATAGTCTCAATATCTAACCAAGTTACATAGAATATGGAATATCTTGTACATATGTAAACATTGGTTGTTAGAGCTGACAAATCCGTGCTATCAAGTCAGCTCAACAGGATTCAAACTGATTTACTATCCTTCTAACTCATGGTATATTACTGGGCTAGTTGATCCACTTCATGACTATCTTTAACTGCTGGTTGACTGTCCGATCGACATGCATATTGACTACTCGACCAACTGGTGTATTGTGTTGGTCGATCACTCAAATAATTGTATCCAGATGTAGGTCAACCTATTGACCGAATGAACCCAGGAGATGTATGATGAACCATCAATGCTTGATAATCCAACACCCCCCATCAACAAACTTCTATGGATATTCAAGAGGTGAAATTATGTTATTGTGACACCCCCCCCATAATTTCATCTTTCTAAATCCAAAGCATCATGTAGAGCTTGATAAATCTAGATTCAACTAAGGGTTTGGTGAAGATATCGACAATCTGATCATCTTCTCTGCAATATTCAATAGAGACAACATTCTCATGAACCAACTATCTTAAATAGTGAGCATGGAGTTCAACATGATTTATCTTAATGTGGGAAACATGATTGTTAGAAACCTTTATAGCACTCTGGTTATCATAGTATATTGTAGTCGAGGTCTAAACAAGAAGGCCAAGTTATCCCAAAAGTTGGTGAATCCATACTTCTTCAGTACCTGCTTAAACGTCCCCATGATATTTTGTTTCTTACAAAACCACACTAGTAGTCCATTGCTATAGAAAAACACATAGACAGAAGTGGACTCTCAAACATCACTGTCACTGGCCCATTCAAAATCATTGAAGACATCAAGAAAATATGAGTTTCATTAATACTTGATATGAAAATGAGTGGTACCCTTGAGATAGCAGACAATTTGTTTGACTACTTTCCAATGACTTTTTTTAGGGTCCTGCATAAACTGAGAAAACAAATTAACAACAAAGGAAATGTTAGGTAAACTATGAGTAATATAGATAAGACTACTGACCAATTATCGATAAAGAGTAGCATTGACTGCAGGAGTTCGACAGGTTTTGGTAAGCTTTACTCCAGACTTGAAAGGAGTATCACAAGGCTTGCAATCAACCATCTTAAAACTTGTCAATAGATCCATCACATATTTAGAATGAGAAATAAAAAAATCCATCACATAGTGGTAATACTTGAAGACCCAAAAAATAATGCAGAGTACCAAGATCTTTCATGTCAAAGGAATTAGTAAGTTGTTTCTTCAATATAAGGATGAGATCATTATTATTTCCAATAATGAGTAAGTCATCTACATATACATCAATAATCAAAGTGTTTCCATTGGTATGGAGTACATACAAGCTGTGATTAGATTCTCAATGTTTGAAATCAAGTTGAAGAAAGAAATTGTTGATATTAGCATACCAAGCTCTGGGAGCCTGCTTCAAACCATAAAGAGACATCTTGAGTCAGCAAACCAAATTTGAATCTGTCACAAAACCAGGTGGTTGTTCCATGAAAAATTCTTTAGACATGTATCCATCAATAAATGCTCTCTTCATATCCATATGATGGATTTTCCATCCAAAACGAGAAGCAAGGGAAAGAATCAGTCGAACAGAGTTTATATTTGTGACATGGGAAAAGGTTTCAGTGTAGTCAATGCCTTCTTGTTGAGACAAGTCTTTCACAACTAGGAATTATTTATGTCGCTCAACAACACCTTTAGAGGTAAATTTGGTCATGTAGGCGAGATATGGTATTGGTAACATTACATTTCATATGATATGGGTCAAGGGATTGGACCCTCGATCCATTTTTCCACTAACCAAACTTTTGATCAACCTTAAATATAACTCACCATATATAAGGTTATGAAACCATGTGATGGTGTATTGGTAAAGGGGTTTGGGTAAGGTCTTGGGAGGTCATGGGTTCGATCCTACAGAATCCCATAAAATTTTTGATAACCATTAACCGTTAATGGCTAATGGGAGGCTGCCACATGGAAACCTCTCATTGGTCTATTCTTACCACGTGTTGAAAAATGATTATCCCACTTGGACTGTACGAACTACCACGCCACCTTGTCAACTGGACATGGCACATCACCTGGCTAGTTGGATCTACAACATGTATGATTGTGCCACATGTCACCCTTGTAGTGGTGCCACATGTCACCCTTGTAGTGGTGACACATGTCACCTTTGACCCCTTTTACTTTTTCCTTTTTTCCCCAGGTTGATTTGAAATTTAACCATCCATAACTTTTGAATACGAGATTCATTTGAGGAAATGTTTGTGCCATTGGAAATATATTGTCGAGCTCTATGAAATGATGTAGTTTTCAAGAGAATTTGAGACAGTTAATTTTTGATCTTTTCTAGATCCTCCTAGACCTATGTCAGTGTTTTGGATATTCCTGGACCTTCTATGAATGTTTTGGATCCTCTTGGATCACACCTTCCCACTGAATAACTTTTGGTACTCTAAAAGTATGAATATTTCAACAACTTAGTGATGATAACTCTTACTCACTCTTCCATCTTATTGTAATTATCTTATCCAATAACTTAGTGATAATGAAGTTTCTTCAATTTTCCATCTTGTCGAATATTATATGACTCAATCTTTATTTTGGATCTTGGATCTTAGATCAATGTACTTATGTATGCTTCTAAAATATGTCTCTGACTTTGGCTCTTTGGAATATGGTGCTAGTTCAAATCTAGTTATGGTTCTGGCTCATAGACTCCTTCATAACAAAAGTTGGCTCACTGAATCTATGCAATATTCGAATTTGAATCTTGTACTCAACATACACTCCCATCTCCTTCTCTGTTGAAGATAGATTTATCTCGGCCAATATGGAACCAATTCGAATGTTGATCTATGAATTTCCCTTTTGGATTCTCTGTTCCCGTACTGTTGATGTATCTGTAGGAGTCTCTGAATGAATTCCCCATCCATTGTCTTTCTCCTTCCTTGAAAACAATTATGTTTGTATTGTAAACATCTATGTTGAATTTCTTTTTCTCAAGGTATACATCTACATGAACATGACATAATATTTTGAGGACAATTATAGCATGCATCCTCTTACAAAGAAGATTATTTATCCTTTACCAGCTCTAGGAACATTTACATTACTTTGATTCGCTTCCCGCTTTTGATCTATATGTTCCAATTGCTTGCATCCTTCTATTCCTACATATTCGGTACTTTAGAATAATAATGTTATGACCCAAGGGGGGCATATATATGGCTAAATGTATATGATATGACCCCAAGGGAGACATATATGAACCTAAATGTACATATAATGTGTAAATACACATGTAATAGGGTTGGCCTAGTGATAAAGGGGGCTCATGTGCAAGTGTGAATAGCTATATATAAGAGATCATGTATTCATTATTGACATGGGAATTATGAAGTATGAAATGTATTTGGTTATTTGGAGGGGGTTCCCATTTTCTGTAAGGAGTTATTGTGTAACTTATCTATCTTGGATTTGTGCTGCATGTTTACATTCTGTACATGGTGTGTACTTATGTTATTTTTTGATATTTTGATCATTTCGGTTCATAACATTTGGTATCAGAGCTCAAGGTCTTGGGGTTTCGCTGAAACATCTAAGACACATTGGAATTTTCACTATAAATATTTTCCTACGGCGTTTCATAAGGAACCCCTTTGATAATATTTATAAGATGGATCAAGGTACATGGGGTTCAAATTTCAGCTCCCGAGGCATTATAATTTCAGAGATATATCCTATGTAATATAGGGTTCTGGAATCATCCTAAATTTAGTCATTGTGGAATTTTTGTTATAACATTGTTTCTATAGCATTTCAAACCCTTAAATCCAATGAATATTCACATAAATTATCAAGCTATCCGTGATAAAAATTGCAACTTCTAGGCCATCCTAATTTTTTATATACAACTTGTCTAATATAGGGTAGTTGACTAGTCCTATTGACTAGTCTCAAACATGTGTTCTAGGTAAAACAACCATCACGTCTTCATAGAGCATCCAAATTGAGTAATACTAGTTGCATTAAAAAGTAGATATACCATAGTATTTATGGTACAATTTTCATAATTTTATGTCAATTATGGTGCATGGGACCCTTTGTACAAGTGCTCTCTACCGAAAAGGCCAAAAATCAGCAAGGTGTGGAGAAGTTATCATAACTTCCACTAGGCACATCCAATTTTGGTTAGAAATATGGAATTGAAAAGAAATTTCATAGTAATACAGGTCTCAATTTTAGACTGAGAAGGCCCTAAATTTCATAGATACATCATAATTAAGGTCAGCCAGGAGGACAGACTCCAAATCAGGGTTTCAAAGGTATGTTCACTTAAAACTATAATAACTTTTGACTGAAATGTTCGATTGAGATGATTCAAAATACATTGGAAAGATAACACATATAAGAGAATATTGGAACACGTATTGCAACTATTTGATATATTTATCCTTAATATATTTAGGTTGTGATTTGAGGGTTGGGATTAGACCTCAATTAAGAATCAATGGAAATACCTAAATTTACAGGAGATGAAGTTGAAGATGAAATACATCCTATGGAATGGTTGAGGTTGGTAAAAGAATATAATATGACTCCTACAAAGGCGAGAGATTATTTTTTTGATGAATCTTGGAAGTGGTGGATGAGTGTTGATCAAAATACTAGATGACACTGCACATGGGAAGAATTTGAAAAACTCTTCTCAGATAAATGGATTATGGATACAAAAATGGAGGAAATGTATAGAATTCAAGATGAATTAAAATAAGCAAAGGAAGATATTAATAAGAAGGGTGAGGAGCTATCTAAGATAATATCCCTTAATGAATCACTCATTAAGGAGGTTAAGAACCTAAAGCAAGAAAATACTAGCAAAGGAAAGTGGGAAAAAGATGAATCGAGAGAAGATTTGAAAAATAAATATGAAGAGATATGTAGATTATGAAGCCATAATAAAAAAATATTGGATGAGGTTAATATATTGAAAGAAGAAAAGAAGAATTGTCAAAATAAAGAAGAAAGAAGAATCTTGGATGAAGAATCTACCAAAATACTGCAAGAGGAAATTTGCAAGAAGGTTGAGGAATCCTTAAATACGGATGAGGTAAAGTAAAAAATTCAAGCCATAATTGAAGAAGGATGTCAGAATTTGTTAGATGGGATCACATTGAAGCTTGAAAAGGAGAAAGAAGGAAAGATTCAAGAAGGTCAATAAAGGATACTTGAAGAAGTTAAACTCCATCTAGAGGATGTACATGCCAAATATGACTGTATTATCTCAAAGGTTAGAGTAATCAAAGACCAATGAAAGATGATCGAGGATTCCATTGACGTTGAAAATAAGATAGATGAAATGCAATTGTAGAGTGAAGGAAGACCATCAAATGTGAAAACGTATCGACACCCTCATTACCAAGAAACATTTCAAGGAAGACAAGAAGTACAATATAAACATTATGAAGGAAGAATATGGAATACTTGTCAATATTTATGGAATAAGGGATCACCAAACTACTCTTCAAGAAGCTATTATCAGAGACCAACAATGACTACAAATTGGAGAAGCTTCAACAAAAATACATGGAATAAGAGGAAAGAAAATTATTCAACAACTAGACACCAAGTATTAAGACTGAAAAGAGTTGATTTTGGATGGATAGATCATCAACAATGGAATGAAGAAATAAAGAACATAAAAAAGTCATATTACTTGGTTTCATCACATGTGAATCCTTTAAATGAAAAGATTTGAGGAAAAATATTTTTGAAGGAGGGTACTATGTTATGACCCAAGGGGGGCATATATATGGATAAATGTATATGATATGACCACAAGGGGGAGTATATATGGGCCTAAATGTACATGTAATGTGTAAATACATATGTAATAGGGTCTACCTAGTGATAAAGGGGCCTCATGTGCAAGTGTGAATAGCTATATATAAGAGATCATGTATTCATTATTGACATGGGAATTGTGAAGTATAAAAGGTATTTGGTTATTTGGAAGGGGTTTCCCTATTCTTTAAGGAGTTATTATGTAAATTATCTATCTTGGAGTTGTGCTCCACGTTTACATTCTGTACATGGTGTGTACTTATGTTATTTTTTTATATTTTGAGCATTTTGGCTCATAATAAATAATTTTGACTTAGACAATTTGATCCATATGTAGTCCTTTAGCTAATAACAAGTCAATACAATTGTCTATATTGTTTTCAAAAGCCTTAGAAATATTTATAATATCCCTCTCACTCTTATAACAAAGCAGTTATATAGAAACCATTTACACAATTCCTATCACTTAAAACAATATGTAAGGTGGCTATATAGAAATCCTTTTACAAGATTCCTCTCTCTTAACAACATATAAGGTGGCTATATAGAAATCCCTTTACAAAATTCCTCTCACTCTTAACAACACATAAGGTGGCTATATAGAAATTTTACAGAATTCCTCTCACTCTTATAATCTCAATGAGTGGCTTACAATCCTTCTAATAGACTTAGGATATTTCTATATGCATATTACATTTACAAACATACATATTTATAATGAAATCTCTTCTGATGGATGGCTTATTTATGGACTCATCCTCCCATTAGTACTAGAAGGAGTCTCATAGCTTCCCATATCTAACAATGCCTCTGATGTTGATGTTGAATCTCACATTGAATCTAATGCAGAAATTGATGTTGAATCCAAGAAACCATTAGACCATATTATAGGTCTTCTTAGTAACCTATATAACCTGTCCTTGAGAACACCAAGAACTATTGCTATGTATTGATTAGGTTCCATTGAATACACAAGTACCCGACCATTCTAGAATGATACTGCATAGCCATCATATTCAAAAACCACAATTGAGAGTAGGTTTAATTTTAAATATGTAATATGTAACAAATGTTCTATTCCTAGAAATCCTCCTGACTCGAGCTAGAATCTTACATATCCATACCCTCTTATTGCTTGTCTCATCTTAGTTCCATATCCTACATAGAAATGTGTTTCGATCTTTGATAAAGTCAGGAATATTGATCTCATCCCGGTCATGTGGCAAGATGATCCACTTTCCATGAACCATTCCTCGATGTCTTCATATATCACTTTGTTAATACCAACCATTAAGAAGCATTATTTCTCGAATCTTTCAACAAGACAATTAACTTCATATAAGAAGTTCCTTTACATCTTTTCGGTTCTTATTTGAACATAAGTATGGATAAAGTGTCCAATAATTCTTGATCTGATGTCCACTATTACCATAATAAGAGCAAAGTATGTTGTTCCCATATTGGAACCATGATCCCTTCTTGTCATTCCCCCTTTTCCTTTGCTTTGAGAAATGACCTTTACCTTTAGACTTCTTCTTGGATGGATTTTCTTGCACAAATTTTCTTGTTTGACATTTCTCCACGTTATGGTTACTAGTTCCACATGAAGAACATGGATACACAGACCATTTAACAATAGGAAACATCTTCATTCCCTCTTTAAATGCACATCTTTATTTGGAGAAATCTTAGATCTGTTACCTTTCTCTAGACTGGAAGGTAAGACTAAATACTTATGAAGGACCTATTCAAATGAAGTTCTCCTTGCTTCAGCCATCCTCGAGCATTCCACATCTTGATGGGAAAAAGAATAATATGAAGAATCATCCTTCTCAATCATGCCTTTTAAAGGAGTTAGTTTCTCTTGCATTGGAGACATTACATTCTTGACTTTCCATTTTTCATGGAATGATGTTGTTGGTGCCAATACATGATCCTTGATATACAATTTCCTTTCCAACTCATGAAAAATACCTCTATGAAATTCCTCATGACATATCAGTCTATCATGCATCTTTTGCTTCTCTTCCTCGAGAGTTTGCAGTTGCATCCTTAATTCACAATTCTCCTTCTGAATTTGTCGGTTAATATTCTTCTGTAGCCTTAAATTCATTAGGTATTTACTCATTTTGTCCTCTCAAAAAGAGTCTTCAAAACCTTCACCAACTTAAGTCTTGACCTTGTCACATCAACAACTTTCAAATACACGTCAAAACTAACTCTGATAACACTTGATCTGAAAATCCTTAGATACCACTTATTCCTTTATAATATACATATTAGCATCTAACCTGATTCATAATTAATTCTTGATTGTATTGAGATGATTTGCAAAAAAATGATGTTGTGATTCTTATCCAAAATCTCATAAACTGATGTTTGATTTGAATAATTATGAGATAACACAACATAAAATAAAAGAACTCAAATTATACAATATTCATGGCAAATATTACTTCATCTTCAAGTCCCTTTTAGATAGTAAGATTGTTCTTGATTTGCTCAAATGTCAAACTAGATTACAACATGGACTTACAAAAATCCAATTTTATGGAATCTCTTTAATTCGGTTGCTCAAACTCATAAAATGAATTTACCACTAAATTCCTTGCCAAATTTCGAGAAAAATGAGTATAAATTTGACCATATTATGAACAAGTTCAATTTTACCATCTTTACACACCAAACGATGCACTATGGTGTTCATAATGGAAATATGGACTAATAATTTCACAAATGACCTCTTAGAAAAAAAAAAATATTGCCATTGAACTCCTCTCGAAAAATGAGAAAAACAAGTTTAAACATGCCTATGTTTGGACAATATACCTCATGGCACACGTATCAAGACAATACCAAATTAGGCTCCTCTTTGGCATGAAAATCTATGCAATCCATATCATACTTAGCCTCAGGATCCATGTCTGCCTCAAACGGTCTTGTCTCGAGATGTGTGTTTCTCTTGGTCTTGGACCATGCACGCATTAAATAGGCATAGGTCCGAACCTCCACGCAAAAACTTTGGTAACTTAATTCTAATTTTAGTGGGATCCTATAACATCAAGTGCTAATGGTGCATTGGTTAAAACATTGGCTAAATTTGGAGGAGGTCATGGGTTCCATGTTGGCATGTTTTACAGGTAGTGTATGCTTGTCATTGATGGCAAGTACAACAATGATGATGGCTTGAGTACAGGAAGGATGTGCCAGGTGGGCACTAGAAGTCTTTTGGGAAGATGTTGCAGAGAAAGCTTGACAAGATCAAAGTATGCAGTGATGGATCTCATTGAAGATTTCCAGATGAACGTCAGATCTGAGCCTGAGGTTCGATCGGCGTTGGATCCAGGAGAACTTACACGCTCTTTAACGAGCAAGGTGAAATGCGAAACCCCGAAAAATCACCTCAACAAAGACTCCATTTCTGAGTTTCGGTTACCAAGAGATGGAGAATTCAAGAGTCGAGACTCTCCATCACAGGAGTCTCGAATTCGCCAAATGCAAAACCTCAAAATCGAGAAATAGGCGCATTGCTCAAAGTTTTGGATACTAGGATTTAAGTTACCAGGAGATGGAGATGTCAGAGACTCACATTATCAGGAGTCTCGAAGTGCTGAAATGCAAAAACTCAAAAACAGCACATCACTTGGAGTACTGGATACCGGAATTTCGGATACCAGGAGATGGAAATGACAAAGAATTTCATCATAATGAGTCCCGAAGTCACGAAATCTGAAGTTGATAAATGATAAAGACTCCATACTAGAGTTTCGGATACCGGGAGTAGGAGGAGCCAAGAGTAAATACTCTTGATCAAAGGAGTCTCGAAATCGCAAAACCTGAAGTCGTGAAATGTCACAGACAAGCTCCGTTTTGGAGTTTCAGGCACCACGACATGGAGAGTCAAGAAAATTTACCACAGGAATACCGAAATGTCGATTCACCAAAATGAGAAACGCTGGAGAACCAGACTGTTGATCTGAATCCATTTCAGAGTTCCCGATACCAGGAGTTGAAGTGTTGAAACACTTCACTACAGAAGTACCGAAATGCTGAAGTGTCGAAATGCAAAATTGTGAAATGTAGTTTTTGAATAAGGCTATGGTCATAGCCATTGGTCACATCAGCAAGAGATAGAGGAAAGAGCTAGAGAAACCAAGCTCCATTTCAAGGATTGTGACATGGAGTGTCGAGACACTTGATCACACGAATCCCGAAATGCCGCAGAGCAGAATGCCTAAATGAATGCAAGACTAATGAAAGTCATCCAACGGTGCAGATGAAATTGAATCAAATAAGAGGGATATTGTTGCACGTCACAGTGTAACTGCCAGAAACCACTGATGGTTTCTGCGAGAGGACTCGAAGACACTTCGGGGTGATTGATAGAGGAGGTGAAGAATCTCAAGGGATCTGCAGGTAGAACACTGACTGTTCGTGGACGCGATTGACAGCTGGATGAGCATTGGAGCCTGTAACTGCAACAGAGTAGTTGAGCTCAACTGTAACAGAAGATGAACAATCTAAACTGCTAGTAATGCGAAGTAACTTCATTATGACACCAGTGATGATGGAGACATGGGATGAACAAACAAATAAGATGAAGAGTTTCCATGATGAATAGGCAGAGCACTCGACATGCAGAGCCATTGGATACAGGGCATGCACAAGATGCACAGAGAGTATAAGAATGTTGAAAAAAAGAAGAGATCTGTGTGGTTGTAGTGGTGAGTGATGCATGTGTGAAGAAGGAGGTGAAGGGCAGCAGTTGAAATGGATAGAAGACAAAAGGTGCATGGAATGGGAATGGGGCAAAGAGCACAAGAGGCAGAAGAACATAAAGTACAATGGATGCATGAAGGAAGATAGTGAGGAAGACAGAGCAACGAAATCTTGCAGAACAATGATGAGACTAGTAAGTTATTGTTGAACACTATATCACTGTAATAAGTTTTAGTAACTCATATTCATAAACCAGGGTGGTAGGGAGGTGCTTGGGAGGATAGGTGTCCTCAGAGGTTCAAGTGGGTGCTTGAACACATGTTGTTGTAGCTTCCATCTAGTTGGTGCTAGAGAAACCAAGGAGTTGGTGCTTCCTTCTAGTTGGTGCTAGAGAAACTAGGGAGTTGGTGCTTCCTTCTAGTTGGTGCTAGAGAAAACAGAGAGTTGGTGCTCTC